>JAULBZ010005110.1:0-10648 GCA_032360805.1 Neoturris breviconis | reverse complement strand
GCCCCCCAGTTTTGATTGCCGCCACCCAATAAACGCCCCCCCCCCCCCTCGAAGGGAAGTTTATTGGGAAAATGCCCTAAATTGGTTCTTAATAAATTTTCGGGATTCTTGGAGGAACGCTTAATAGAGAAAGCTTCATTATTAGGTAAATAAATACCCGCGAACATTTCTACCCCTAAGATACGTCAAGTGTGAGCAGGAATAAAACATGAAAAATTGTATGATGTGCACATCCCAGTTGGTAAAAACTTGTTCAAAGTCCGCAATAAAGATGCTAGAGAAACGTCTTTGAAGTTGTGCTAACGTACATACTGCTGACTTTGAGCAAGTTTTTTCCAATAGGCAACAGAAAGATTCGAATTCTGTTTCATTCTTTTTTATAATTCTCAGGTCCTATTTTTAAAGAATAGTTCGAAATATCGGGTGTTAAACAAATTGAGGTCTAAGGAAAAATATTAAAAATACATCTCGTAACTGTTTCCTTTGACTTTGTCAACATTTACACTATATTGGAATAGTCCTTGATTTTTGTAGAATACATTTTGTAGAGTATCTAAAACTAATTGTTATATATTTGATAAATTTATTTAAAAAGAAAAATTAATTTTAAAGAATTATATAGTGTTTTGTCTCCGCTCCGAGACATTGATGTTATAAAGTTCAAAAACTCAGGACTTTTGCATGAAGAAACAGTTAAAAGCAATTCAAAAAATAGAGGAATTTGAAAAATCCAGTAAAGTATCAACCTCGTTCCCAGGGCGGCAAGAAGCCCTGGGAAAGAGGTTGGTAAAGTATAACAGTTTCTGAAGGAAAATCCAAGGGACCAAAACAAAAATTTAAAAAGTACCGCGTTTGAAAAATCGTGGTAGTGCCGTACAATGTCGGATGTCTTTTTGTTTACTTTTGTACACATGTACAAAATATATGTTGCAACATTTCATACAGAGCTTGTAACTAACTCTTAGAATGGTCCACAGATGATCACCTCTACCACAAATAAGGCAATGAAAAAGTCATATAAAGCAGATAGACCCCTCGGAGAAATACGGTATTTTAAATGCGAGATACCGTAACAAAACCATTAAAAGCGACAAATACCGTTTCCCTGCTTGGTATCTAACACGAGCATATACTTAAATAAAGAGGTACAATAATGTCCAATTCTGCAGACAACAAAATATTATATACCAAAAATAAAAAGCTATGTATAAAACTTTACAGAGACTCTGTGTACCGCACTAAAAAGGTTATTTCGTGAGATACAACTGTTCAAATTAAAGCAAAAAAAAATCCCCAAAATTTATAAAGAAGATATACATTTAAATATACAAGGTACCGAAGGGACCATCTCAAAGTGTTCCTCCAAAACCAACTTCTTTGCTAAGGTTAAATCAACCAAAATTGACAAAATTAAACAAAAATGAAACTGAACAGAAGTGTGTTAGGTCAACTTGAAATGAATTGATTTCTTCTGTACGAAGCGAAACCAATCCATTGCAAGATCGTTGATACTTTCCTTCTCCGTTGATAATCTCCTCTGTAGATTTTGATTTTGAGACTCTAAGCTATGCAGAATGTACTAGAATAAAAGAGTGTCCAACCTCTCTGAAGATTTGATAAACGAGATGGTACCTTTTAGTATAGAGGTATTAACTTCAGAAGGGAAACATAAAGTAGAATATTACGTACATAAAAATCAATATAATGAAACCTGGTACCAATGTACAAACTGGTATAGTGGCAACCCAGTGGGAAAAAACTTGTTCAAATTCCGCAGTAAAGAGGCTAGAACCAGGCCAGACAAAGTTGTTCTAGCGTCATTACGTCTGACTTTGAACAAGTTTTTGCCCACTGGGAATATTTTTTCAACATTGTATATTATTGTCTACTTAAAGGCAGAACAAAGAACGTTGTTCTAAATTTATTTTGCAGACTTTGAACAGGTTATTGACGGCTGGGTAGATCTGCAAATAACTTCATGGCAAATTTAAATATGATAATCAGAAATCACTTGTGGAGAAGTGTTATTTGTGTATAGTTTTCAGCAGTTATAGTTAGACTTGCATGGGGGTGTGACCAAGGATGTATAAGCAAATATGCGCCAGTGTCAGTGACCAGCTTTTAGGTTCAGGTTTTTAAACATTTTTTTTTAATTGTGAGAAGAAAATGTCATAAAAATCAGTGTCTCAAACGTATAAATATAAGATTATAAACCGTAAAAAAATACGAATGATCTGTTTGATTTACATTCCGCTTGCTATCCAGTGGGCAAAAACCTGTTCAAAGTCTGCATTATGACGCTAGTTGTTCTAGCGTCTTTTCTGATGACTTTGAACAAGTTTTTGCCCGTTGGGTAAAGACACATAATATGAAAGACTACCGAATACATAGTCACGTATATATTCCTATATATAGAATGTGTATTGCCATATATGGTAATATACGTCTTTTACGCTGTGACACATGCGAGAAATAGAATATTTTAAAAAAAGAAAATCATTTGTTAAATAATGACCGTTTCATATTTATGCCAGACGGGCTTAAACTTGTTTAAAGACAGCAGAAAAAGTGATAGAACAACGTCGTGACGTTGTTTGAGCGTATTTTACTGTTGACTTTGAACAGGTTTTTACCAATGGGATTATACTAGCAAAAGCAAAATTCCAATGACCAAAAACTTAAATACATTTTAAAGTCGAAAAAAAATGATTGATCTTTTGTGAAAAGCTAGAGCAACTGCAAGGCTGGCAAATTATTTTCTGTGTATGCTAAATCGTGGTAAAGGGTTGAGAAAGTGGCAAGCATAATATTTATTTCCAACATACGATTCCCAGATTTCTATGGGTACCCGCCCCTAAATAAACATGAATAATCAATGCTTATCACTCACTTGGAATTTGTAAAACGTTGAATATTATGAGATCTTGAAGGTAACAAGGACAATTAACCTAGTGGTGCTTATAAAGGTGATGCTTATAACAAAACGTTTATTAAACTAAGGCTTTATCGATGTAACCCTTATCTTGCAAACATTGAGCAATATCATGTTGAATTGTTAATGTATTTGGGTGTTTATGACCAAGAATTTCAATTTCTAACTTCTCAACTTCCAGAAATTTAACTAAGGCTTCATCGATGTTACCCTTATCTTGCAAACATTGAGCAATATTATGTTGAGTTAATAACGCACTTGGGTGTTTACAACCAAGAATTTCAATTTGTAACTTCTCAACTTCCAGATATTTAACTAAGGCTTCATCGATGTTACCCTTATTTTTCAAACATTGAGCAATATTATGTTGAGTTGCTAATGTACTTGGGTGTTTACAACCAAGAATTTCAATTTCTAACTTCTCAACTTCCATAAATTTAACTAAGGCTTCATCGATGTTACCCTTATCATACAAACATTGAGCAATGTAATATTGGGTATTTAGTGTCCACCCGTTTTTAGTTCCGATAGTAATTAATTGAAATGCCTCAATAGCCTTAAGTATTTGTAGAAACATTGATACTTTCCCCTTAGATTCGAATAAGGATTGAAGAGTAGTTAAAGATGCGGAAATTTTTGGAGTCAGCACATTTAGCCATTCTTTTTTGTCGAACATATATACTAAATGATACCACCAGTACATACCATAATTTGTATTTTGTTCTGCTACTTTGTCATTAGGTGAGCTAAGTATCATGTCAAGAAATTGGTGAAGGTAGCTATCATTTGATTGCATTCTGATAACATATTGAAGAAGAGAATGCATCAGTATGGTTTGTTGTCCGTCATCATTAGAAGTTGTTATTGTAATCAATGAATATGTTTGTAATAATTCTATTGATTCTTTTACTAAATGTTCATCGTAGTATTCGAAAAACAGTTCTTTCTTAATGCTCTTTCCATCTAAGTAACTCATCATGTTAATTAAAGTAATGGCTAAAGTTGAATCACGTTCTTCTTTCAATTTTTGCAACGCCATGTTCCATGTTGTCATTACTGTTTTGTTGTATCTTTCATCTCCATGGTGACTTGCCATTAATTTGTCAGCGTGTTTTTCGAATTGTTTTAGGTAATTGTCAATAGTTGTTGACCATCTACTAATATAGGCTGTTGATTGTTGTAAAGCAAGAGGTAAGTACTGCATCTTTTCACACAATAAAGTTGCAGAGTCCTCGTGTAAGATAAATTTAGGGTCAATCTTTTGAGTGATAAGTGCTAAAGCTTCTTTTTTCGACAGCACATCACCTCGCATGTGATTAAATCTCTCACTCCATTCGGAAAATTGCGAAGTGATTAAAATTGATAGATTTGTTGATGTGTGTACTCCTATAAATTCCATTAGCTCTGTTTTATTGACAACATTGTCAAATACAAATAAAATAGGTCGATCAGCAAAAAATCTGTACACTTTGTTGACGATAGTTTTAACTGATAACTGTTGATTGTTTTCATCAGTCGTTTTTAACTTGATTATTTCAGCAACATTAAAAAAATCTTCAGTCATAGTATTTCTGTTTTCTGCATTGATCCAAATAACATTTCGTTTATAATATGATGTAGCATATCGTTGACAATATTGACGAGCAAGTTCTGACTTACCAACTCCACCAAGTCCATAGACCACCATTGCTAATCGATGTTCATCTTTCTCAGTTAATTTCTGATGGATTTCTAAAAGTTCCTGTTCACGTCCAACAAATGACGGTATGGATGGAAATAAATTATATATAACCCCTTCTAGTGAATCTTCCAAATCAGCTACACGTTGTAAAGCTTCTTTTAAATTTTCAATTTTCTGCTGGTGATCTACTTGTAGTGCTGGATCAAGTGATGCCGACTTTAAATCGATCAATTGTTGCTTGTCACACCCTAAGCCTTCAAGAGCTAATGATATCCGATTCCATACATTTGTATACGCGTTATTCTTGTATACGAAATTGCGATGTAGAAGATCATTTCGTTCTTTGCGAATTCTAATTAGATTGGCACCCTCAGATTGATCGGAGGGAAGAGGTAACGTTTTCCATCCTGTAATAGGTGCTTGAAAATAAGGACAAAGCTCTCTCAGAGCTAACGTTAATAAGGATATATCAAATGTGGATGAGTCTGTTTTCCCAGTAGCTGGGAGAAGAATGGCGTATTGGATTCTGGTTATGATTTTTTGTTTCAGTAACGCTTTAAGCGTTTGTTTATGTTTTGATATTTCATTGTACAGATCTGTTTGATCAGTTGGAAAATATTGATGAAATTTCTTTCTCAAAACTTCCGTTGCTTTCTCCATTAGCGTAATTAAGCGCAAACCATTGATAAGTTCTTCTGATAAATTTGCGGACGTCATTCTAAAACACAGAGCATGTCATAGATTGCGAATATTAAATAACCTTGGTTGTAAGATAAGTTGTAAGAAATTAGGAGCAGTCAGGTTTGTTTACATTGGATTGGACTTAGTCCAATCAATTAGAGCGCGTACTATTAGATAGTGAAAAAATAGTTAAATAATCTTGGTTGTAAGATAAGTTGTAAGAAATTAGGAGCAGTCAGGTTTGCTTACATTGGATTGGACTTAGATTTGTGGAGCGCTTACTATTGGATTGTGAAAAAGAGTTTCGCTCTAAGATGTATTTTATTATTCAATTCAGTTCCTTTCGAGGTCCGATTTTTTATGCTTTGACTGTTATGTCTACATTTTGGATTTAGTGCTTTTATGATAAACATACGTTGGGTCAAGCTCGTCCCCAGCACCTTTTGACTTTTTTTCATTAGGTCCGAGAAAAATAAAAAAAAGTTAAAAGGTGCTGGGGACGAGCTTGACGTTGGGTAACACTTGCTTTTAGATTGCGCTTCCAATTATGTGTATATTTTATTAACTAAAAACTGAGTCTGCGATGTTGCAATTGATAAGTTTGAACATAGGCGAATTTTTTAGAAAGGTAAAATTAACAGGTGTTTGGCACTGTATATCATAGTGTTTTTGTACGTAGCGCAGACAATAAGACTAGGCCATCTTTTAATCACAATAAGCTATATTGTGATGGATCTGATTACGCATACCCATGTTAATATCATCTTTTCTACAAATAAAATGTGAAATGAAAACAAAAGAATACCTCTGCATCTTTTATAACTTTATGGACTTTCCAAAAAAATTATATTCTTTTAGGTGGATCTACAACCCTGAGTATAGATATTATGCAAAATGTGATATTCGTGCAGAAATTCGAAATTTTAACTTGGACAAAAAGCAATAAAATTTGATTAGCAAGATAATTGCATGAAACATCGAATATATTCCAAGAGCCTCGGTAGGCAGCTACAAGCACTCATAAAATTATTTGAGACAAGGCAAAATTCGAGCAAAAATTCTGAATTTCCACTTGGATAAAAGCCTTAAATTTTTGGTGGCAAAATAAAAAAACAAAAATATGTTCCAAGAGCCTGGACACTAGGTTGCAAGGAACAGTAGAACTTGTTGAGTTTGCAAAAAGATTTAAGATCCTAAGCCCTAAGTCTTAAGTCTACTCGATGATTCTCTGAGATAAATCTCAAGAGACTTATCCTGGTCGTTTTCCGCATTAGAAATCTACTTGTGGAGTGTATTACTTGCCAGAATTCATGAAATGTCTCATTATTTATGCGTTTGTAAAAACAGAAGAATTTGTCAATTTTACAAGCAGAAAATCTTTAGAGACCTTTCATACTTTATGGGAAGAAACTGTCGCGAGAAGAAACTTTCGCGAGGAAAACAATTCGTGAAATATTTGGAATAAACCTTTGTGAATAGATGATTTGCTAATATTTCGCTCTTTCGCGAATTGAGGAAATACGAATTTTTGAAAAACGCATACTTTCACGAATAAGGAGGGAATACACGAGAAAATGCAAACGCTATAGCGTTAAATGTCAAGAGAGAAGAAGCCCTGGGAACGAGGTTAGAGAAAACGTAACATTTGTGCAAGAAATTAATTTTATGATAAAATACTTTTAGAAATCTTTGTCAATAAATTTCGCAAAATAAATACTCCCGATTTTTCGCGAGAATAAGATTTCGCGAATAGGTAATTCTGGCATTTTTCGCGTCAACAAACTTTTGTGAATTTTTTGAAATTACAATCGTGGACGTAAATTATGATAAAAACACAAAGTCTAATAACACATTGTCCTTCCCAAATACCTCCTCCTCCAATATCAATGTTGGTCTTCATATTTGCTGTGTACATACAGAAAATCAACATTGAAGGTGGGGGATGGGGAAACCTTTAGATTTTAATCGATAATCTACGTCCCCGATTGCAGGCTGCTAGAATCAAGAGAATCTGTCGAATATTGCAAAAAGACCTAAGATCCTAAGCCTTAAGTCTACTCGGTACATCTCTAGGGAGCTAGTCAGGGTACCCAACTCTACCGCTACGTAATCCCGTTGATCGCTAAATATCCCATTTAATATATGCTTATAACAGAAAAATATGGCTAAAAAATATGTAAGCGGTTCGCATATTATGCATACTCAGCATCGCATTTTAAAAATGTATCCCCATGATGAAGAGTGCCAAGTTTTCCTTTGTTACGAGTTGTTCGGTACTAAAAAGCATAGTTGTGTACATTGGTTTCAATTACCACTACATAAATAGTTTAGAAGAGACATAGAGAATGACATCAAAAACAACAAATAGTACATCGCTAGGCCACGTTATTTGAAAAAGACAAGAGAACATTACAGCCGTAATTATAATACTTATTTAAAAATTAAAGTGTATGTCCGACAATATTTTGTATACGACTGTAGAGATTCTATTTACGAGGTAAGGGTTATGTCAAGCAGACATTTGTCATACAAAAAATGCTGCCAGACACATATGACCATATTGATTACAGCTATGTTAATCAATCAGATGTATATCTCAGTTCAGATAAGTGCTAATATACAGCCTCTAATAATAAATAAAACTGAATATCCATTGTTGATTGAAATACTGAAGGAATCAGTTAGACTTTCAGACTTTCTGAAGTAAAAAACAGTCTTAAAAAACAACAAGGAACAACTGTAGAATGTTTTTTCAGAGTGAAACTAAGATTTTTGAATTCCGTGACGTCACAGACTGCCAACTTAAATAATATTTTAATACATAAGTTCATAGGTTTAGACATTCCTATAGGGAACAAACATTAGAAAGTTTCAAATAGATCTCTTTAGTGGATGGAACCACGATTTTCAAAGTCATGACGTCATAGGGGTATTTTGAAAAGAAAATGAAGAAAAAGTATTAAAACAGAAAAAAAGTTTCTTGGTCTGTAAAATAAACGTATTTTTAAAATCTAATCCGTAAAATATTTATTCAGACGGTGGTTGGCTGTTGCAAATGGTAGAACAATGGACAGTAGATACCCCCAACGCCGCATCATTTTTGAAAATTTGGGGCTAATAGTCATAATATTTTGCGTAATTGAAGCTCGTTGGTATACTGTTTTGGGTCATTGTTTCATTCTTTCTTTGGACAATTTTTGCCTCTTTGGGACTCGTTACATGTTTTAGTACTATCCTTTTCAAAATGGCCCCACTACACTGAAGTGATAGCTGCTATGCGAAGAATTTGCTTTGGAACAATCAATACGATAGGAATGTCTGCATGATAAAAATTATCCGTCCATCAACATAATAAATACCTTAGTACTTCAATTAAACGCCCCTATTCTTATATATATAGACAGAAATCAATAATAAACACCGCCTCGAATTTGACTTCATATTCGTATTCTATGTAACGTTGGTTCGAAAAATCAAATTTACGTTGTTTCAACAGCTTGTGTTGTGTCTAGACAGATTTTATATGGTATCTACTAATAATAAAGCACGGGTAGCCAAGTAGAACTAAGCTCTTACCTTGTTTTCATTATTTTCTTTTAATTTTTAATAATTAACATTTATATTTGGGTTTGGATTTGAGCAAAAAGAAAGGTTCAAACGTTCAACCAAAATTCAAAATCGTATAATTAGCGATAAACTGGATTACGTAGCGGTAGATTTTGTAAATTTAGTGACGTAATAGGGGACCATTTTGAAAACGAAAAAGAAAAATAGCTAAAACCTTTTGACCTGCCAAATATTTATTTATTTTTTTGAATCTGGTCTGTAAAATATTGACTAAGGCCGCCAGTACAGGGACCCCTAAATGAAAAATCGTTTAAGTTGAAACTCATTTAGTGGTCCATGTAAAGGCTGCCTCAGCTTCACTTTACTTTAAAAAAATGAGATTAATTTTACCTGTTGTGTGTGAGAACTACCAAAAACGTATCATGGATTTCTCACTTGAAAGTATATTTACAGAAAGTAAATAAAACACTCTTGTAGCTCTTGTCTAAATCTAAAACGTAATATAAATAATGTTTTATAACAGACTATTGATCTAGCCTGATGCATTACTTTTTAGACCACTCAAAACATTTATGTTTCTAGAAATAATGTATCATGGATAAATGTACGTAATTATATAGTGAAAGTTCTTTTCACATCTTCCTAACAATATCCAGAATAGAAAACTACATGCATGGACTATATTAGTAAATTGATCGGATCTGTGTTTTAGTCCGTGTTTTACTTCGTGTTTCAGTCTGTGTTTTAGTCCGTGTTTTACTTCGTGTTTCAGTCTGTGTTTTAGTCTGTGTTTAGTCAGTGTTTTTCGATTGAATTTCTAAAAGAACTTCAAGGTTCCATTATTATTATTTACAACTCGCGACATAACAGGATATAACGTTACAAGTTTCTTTACAAACAGTGGGGAAAAAAAAGGAATCTAGCAACTTGAAGATGGAAAAATATCAACAAACACAAAACCCCGTTGGTTTCTTCAACAACAAGGTTACAAAATAGTTGACATTGTAGTACTTACCGAATATTCACATAAATCTTCTCTAAAGTATAGTTACATTTCCTACTATTCTTTTCTCCTACTTGAACGCAACTGTGGTTTGTGTAATTTAAGCTACATATACTTTTTTAATGTTTGTGTTCTTCTACACAGATCTAATTAAACAGATCCTACAGTAGTTAAACGTTTATTCCAAGTGGACCAACAAAAATACATAACTACTTCAACGCTTAAGAAATTGAAGAATTTCATTTAAGACTTGCCGAAGAAGTTCGTATACATGATATGGCTCTAGTTTGTTAAAGTTGTTATTATTTGGTCAACCTTCTCCAATACATCTTTTCCATTTTAAAAACATGGCAGGGAAAGCATTGTTTACCGAACATTGTTTACCGAAATTAAATTCCGATTTCATAAGATCATATATCAATTGCTTATTTCCTATTCTATTCACCCAGTAAACACGAGACGTTTTTAAGACGTCTTTTCTCGTCTCAATTTAGTATGGACGTCTTTGAGACGAGTTGAGACGTCTAAAAGAGGTCTTATAAAAGACGTCTTTTTATAATACGTCTTTAAGACGTCGATATTACGTCTCATTGCAAACCATCTGTTTTCGTCAGTTTGAAGACGTCTTATAGAGCTCTTAAATAGGTCCCATAAAAGACGTCTTTTTAAAATACGAGTTAAGACACCTTAAAGAGATCCCATAAAAAACGTCTTTTTAGAATACGTCTTTAAGACGTCGATATTACGTCTCATTGCAAACCATCTGTTTTCGTCAGTTTGAAGA
>JAULBZ010005109.1:0-13811 GCA_032360805.1 Neoturris breviconis | reverse complement strand
GTTTACGATGCCAAAGCGCTACTGATGACCGAGGAATATTTTCCGGCAATGACTCTTCATTTATATGATTGTAATGCCCATGCGCATTTACCGAAATGCATTGTAGTGCATTGAAATGCATTGTAGTCCAGATACTCCAGTTCTCACTCAAATCCTAAGTTTCTTATATGAAAAACGTGCTCTTAATTAATTTAATTTAAAAAATGGTTGTGAAGCAATCAAACACAGTCGTTAATCAAGTTTATAAGCATACTCCTATCAACAAGGGTCGTTGTTTGATTTAATGATCATTATTATTAATTTCCTCTAATGATGCAACCTCGTTTCCAGGGTTTCTTCTGCTTCAAAAAGCCGAAAGAAGCCCAGGGAACGAGGTTGCTAATGCTGGTAACTCATTTTGTGGTTCATAAAGGGCTCCATATAAAAACATAGATAAATATATCTATGATAAAAATAACTGTTCTTTCTTTCTATTTATAAAATATAATATAAAAATTAAAAAAGCCAAAAGTGGGCGGTAGATGCTTGAGTTTAAAATTATAAAGATTGCCAATCGTATAAGTGCCTCTCCTAATATGTTCTGAATTAATAAGGTGCGCAGTAATTGCGCATGCAGTAGTAAAATCATATATGCGCGTGCGATAGATCAGTCAGTTTTAAAATATATGATGCAATAAGGATTCTCCAAGGAAATAAGGTGCCGCATTATAAGACAATAACATTAGTTTCCTTGAATCATACCAGTGCGTATTGCCATATATTACAATTTTCATAAAACACTGAAAATAAATCGTTTGTTGCTAGAATTAGAACTTGTTACTATGCAATATGTTCTTTTGTGTGCAAAGTCACTACACAAAAAGGAAGTTGCATTGTAACAAGTTCTACTTTGAACAACGAACGCCTAGTTTTTATTGTTTTATAAAAAGGACTATACACAGTACGTAATGGAGTGTATTTACCAATACAAAAATACCTGCTAATCGTATTTAACCGATTTATTATATAGTATTCATCATTTGAACGTAATGTATCTGACATACTATATTCTTGCTCTGTTTGCTGATTGACAAATTTCTAAGCTGTCCATAATTAGCCTGTTTGGTGTGTATTCAACTGAGCATAGTGACCAATTCCTTTGATTTTCTTACCTCGCCGCCTCTTTTCTGGGAATATTTTCTTCTTATTTATGCTCTCTATCTTTATTCCGCTAAATCCTTCAATATTTACTTATGGTGACAATTTGTGTGCCACCCACTTACTGCTTGTAAAGGCAATAATGTTTGAGATGTTTAAGATGTTTAACGATATACATGTTAAACTGTTAAAGAAGCATTAATTGCTCTCTGAAGAATGCAATTTTCTACCAGTTCCACTACCACTCCATTTCAAACTGCTTGTAAATTCTGTCAATGTCTGTGTTGATGTTTTCTCATCCAGTGCATCTCACTCAAGCTGGTTGTTGCCCGGCCGTGGGCTGTCCCATGGTGGGGTGAGGGGCATCTTTTATTAGATGGGATTTTGTTGTGGCTTTCCCCACTAATTCCCCCACTTTTAAGACCTTTTAAGTACCCGCAAAATATGCAGATATTTTTTAGTCGCATGAGGTTAGAAAAGGAACGCGCAGAAATTAATCAGAATTCAGTGTATTTTTACAGTCACAGTTAAAAGTTTGTTTTGCAATTCGATAGTATTATTGGTTTGCTAAAATAGAAAGTCTTTTAACTCTTATAAATCCACCTCTGAAGTGAAATTTAATCTTTTTATCTCAAAACTATTCTTCAAGTCTACTGAAAGCTCGATTCACAGGTATTTAACATATACAGTATACAAATACCAAGAGTATGAAGAATGCACACAAGAAATTCTGCAATATCTTTCGAAAGGCTTTTGGATTGTCAATGCTTTCATATCCTTTCTAACATATGTAGTGCGAGATAAATTTTATGAATTACGAAAGTTAGCCTTGGAATTCTACTCCTTTCCAACTTCCTCTGGAGATTTCATATCATCGGCTTAGGGTTTTGTTGCTGTATAAGCATCAGTAAATGTCAGCTATACCTCAGTGATGCTTAATTTCAGTTAAAACGTTCGTACTCTAACCTCTTATAATAGCTTTAAAATTGCCAGACTATCTACCTATCTTTCTGTATACTCAGATTTGCTACTTGTTATGTTTTACTCCAAAGGATAATGGCAGAAGTTATAATAGGTGCGAAGGTAGGGGTAGTTGTGTCACAGTTGAAACCCCCAGGTTAGGGGGATAACGAATTCCCAAAATCTAGTGTTGGGGGGGGGGATCAACTTTGTTTTGATTTTTAGGGTAGTAACATTTCTTAGAATGAACCTTAAATTTTTGTTTATGACTTTAAGTTCTATAGTTATGCATATTTCATAGTGTATATATATATATAGCAAGATGTGATATTGGTAGTTATAGTATATATATATATAGCAAGATGTGACATTGGTAGTTATAGTATGTAATTAAAACGTTTGACAATTAAAACGTTTGACTATTTTGTTTTCTTTTGTTTAAATTAATCTTTAAAAAATTAAATGTCACTTTTTTAAAACTGGAAAAAATACTGTCTATTACCTAATTGTAGAGGGTATAATACTGTAGTAAGGGGGATTTGTACATTTCTTAGTATTCACACAAATTGGTGTTAATAATGATGTTTTTAGAGTCACTTTAAAATCCAACATTAGAATCCATTGCAGTGTTCATATTAATAGGGCAACGTCCATATAGGATGACAGTGTCCTCTATATTTAACACTATTGCACTTATCTAAAACTTGAAATATTGAAAAAAAAAAAGACATGGTTCTATGTAAGAAATTTAAATAGTCAGTGCAACAACATTGAAATATTTGCCATACATTATCCCCCTTTTTAATTACCCTTTCTTTGTGCCACCTCCCTCATTTTTATTCAGGAAGTCCTCCCACGATCTTGCATTTGATTGCTTTCTTTGCCCGTTGTGCTCTTTTCGGAGAAGACTCCTATGGGAGAGAGTGTCCTACACTATGTCACTATATATACAGCTATTAAGGAACAAATACATGCCCCAAGCTCGTTTAGGCAGTCAATATAGAGTATGTAACTATCCTATTAATGGAATATCTTGATGACAATATATATGAATGTTTGAAATTTTTACTTTAATAGTAATATCGCAATCGGCATACGAATGTTCGATATTGCTATATTGATCCTCCTTTTATCTGTCAACAATTATTGTTACCTCAATTTTAAAAGAATTTTGTTATGTACACGAGCTTCCCAGTATGAAAGACTACTGAATACGGACTTGTATAAATCTGGACTGTGTATTACCATATATGGCAATACACAATTTGTATATAGAACTATACGGTCCGTATTCAGTCTTTCATGCTGGGTATATAATTGCTACGTAACAATGAAACTATTTCAATACCCTATCAATACGCAACGGCTAGACGTCGTTGACGTAATAAAGTCAAATATGACTAGACGTTGTGTTAATTAACCCAGTCTACTCTTCTTCGAGATGCTATATATACAAAGGAACCAACCCATTGCAAAATCATTGACTTAGTACTCTCCTCTGTAGATTTTATTTTTGAGAAAGTTCTTTACGTGTACTTCTTTTGAATAGACCATTGATTACTGATAAAATCTTCTCTACGTTCACATAAATATCCTTATTTAGATAAGATACAAGCCAACAAAGAGTATTTGTCTCAAGACACCAGATCTCTCGATATAAACAAGCTGTGTATGTGTTATACACGTTTACTGTTTTTGTAAGAAACTCGACTATAAGAAACCTGCAACTAGTGCTACAAATAGTTCCCTATTTTAAAGATGCAAACTTTTCTCTTGTTGTAAGTGAGGATTACCTAGCGTTCGATGACATCAATTTTACTCAACTAATATGTTCTTCTGCTGTTGAACTCTGGTGTAGCACTGAACGTTCCTTATTTGAGATGTTTAGTTCTAAGAGTTTCTTAAAATGTTTTTTTATTTTTTTAAGCTTAAAATAACCAAGAAATACCTAATAATTATTTAACTATTCATAATTATTTAATTATTTGTTTGTAGAGAAAGCAGTTGACGAAACTCCCACGCAAAACGTAGCCACTTATACTAATTCGTTTAAGGTAATTACATTTTTTGCTACATCAATTTTCTGGTAATTAATCGACAAAAATAAATATTTATCATGGTTTTACATCGTTATCATTTCCTAACAACCTATTCCATTAACGAACGCAAATCTTGTAAGAGCTACAACATATTTGTCATGGAATTATTGAAGGTCATACTTGTTAACGTGATAATGTATTATATACTTTTTGATTTGATACATACAAAACCACTGGATGTTGGTTGTATTGTACGGAGACGATGGCATAATGGCTGCTTCGTTAATTTAAATGCTGAAGCTAATGATTTGATGAAACATTTAAATAAAAATATAAAGAATTTACTATCTAAATCGGGTAATAATTTGTGTTGATTTGTAAAAGACTCCGATCGAAATAAAAATTGAGCGTATCTGCTGATCTCAAATCCTGAAGCTATGCTCATAACTCTTTATTTCGCAGTGATTACACTGATTGTTTACTCTCATTTCGATCACTGGTACAATCACTCAAAAAAACTTCATAAAAATACTCTGCAGTATTAAATAGGTGGGGGAAAGGGAGTGGGGGTTACAAATTCTTCCAAATTTGTTAAGCTAAGAGGATTGGAATAATCAGGGAGGGGTGGCAAATTTCTATAGCTACTATATAAAAATGATAACAGTGGTACTTATTATAGCTATATCTAGAGTTTATGAGGCAGGCAATTGCTTAGGGACTAGTCATTACCCTTATGTTTTATAAGCAGCCAGTATTCAGAAAGTAGAATGTTTAGCAGCTTTTAGTACTTAACTATAATTATAAGCAACTTTATAAAATGCAATACTTTATTTTTACATTTGTATGTCAATTTGAAAAGCTATATTATCTTTTTTTTTCTTTTTTTTTCGCTAAACGTATGTATAATATATTTATACCAGAATCAGGTCTTTCAATTACCTTTCTTTCTAAAGAGAATGTATATTGAAAGATTTAGCAACTGCAAAGAATCTTTTAGTAGGGTTGGGAAATTTTGTTGGAAAATTAATTTAAAAATTAGTAAGCGTTCCCCCGCTTATTTGATGCAGCAGGGTAGTCCTTTATATAAAAGTGAAAAGGTATTGTAAAACACAACCCGAATTACAGACGATGTTCGAATATCTCATCAGAATTCATTAAAATAAAACTAAATTTTTTGTAACCATCTTTATTTAGTTGCAAAACGGATTAGAATTAAGTTATTCAATAAAATGAAAGGAATGTTACCATCACGACAGCCATCAACACCATTGTCTACATAAAACATTGAATAATCAAACCAATTCATCAGGTTTACTTGATTGTCAACGTAAAACTTTGAATAATCAAACCAATTCATCTTTCACATCGGTGCATCAAGATGACTTTACAGCAGCAGTGTAGTATAATTGATGTTAAAATGACATCTTTACCTTAGTAAAACTACAACCAATCGCACAAATTATGAGACATTTTACAAATTTCAACAAGCAATACAAGCCACAAGTAAAACGTAAATACAGAAAAAGATCACTAGACGTCCCTTGAGGTTTATCTCAGAGGTTTATTCCAGTAGACTTAAGATTTGGGTCTTTTTGCAAACTCAACAAATTCTGCTGTTCATAACAGTCTAGTACCCAGGCTCTTGGAACATATTCGATTTTTTGTGTCTTTAGGTTTGCTGCCGAAGATTTTTATCTAATTGGAAATTCGGAATTTTTGCTTGAATTTTGCCTTGTTTCAAATATTTATGCGATTGCTTGTAGGTACTGTTGTAAGTTAACCGGCAGCTTTTAAAGTAAACGTTTCACTCGCTAAACATGTACATTTTATATGCATTTCTGACAGGCTAATCCTGCAGACACACAAATATTTCTTATTTTTTAATTTATCTTCAAAATATATTTATTAGCAGAAGAATTGGTGTTTTGATTTACGGTGTTCAAATTTATATCGATAAAGTTTTATTAATCATCAAACTCAGTCGCATCCAACATAAATCATCTTCATAGTGTGGTCCTATGTAAGAAGAAACAGCTTTGCAAGAGACAGATCTGAACTTATGTCAAAAAATAAGAAACACAGAACTGAAAGTTGCAAACGGTAAGAAACAACCATATATTTGTTTTCAAGCTTTTAACCTCTAAAACAGATGTATATCTCTTATTTGGAACAGAAACAGTTCTCTAGTTGTCACAAAAACAGCATGCGTTAAACGTTCATTTTATATTTTTTGTTAAGATTTCATTATTTTTATAGCAGTACATACATCTTTTTAACTTATAAGAAACTTGAGTTCCAAATTTTTTGTAGAAAATAAGAAACACCAGTGCCTAGCCGGCAAAAACCTGCTCAAAGTCAGCAAAATAACGTTAGAACAACGTTCACAGAAATCCTAAGTTTCTTATAATATTTATACACGCAAGAAGCATCAAGCTAGAAGAGTTCAACAATTAAAATTACAACTTAATGAAGTCACAGTTAACCTATAGCTCCTTACATTCTTGTGAACGGTATTTTTGTGACTGATTTTAGAAAAAAAACTGGTATTTTTAATGTATTTTTCGCCGACCAATGTAATATCCTCGATAATGGAAGAACCATTCCTGAAATCAGATGGAACAAATATGCGCATTAGTAGTATTCCCTTTACATCCTCAGCTTTATCAAAATTCATTAAAGGCTTGAATCCAAACAAAGCGCCTGGGTACGACAATATTTCGATAAAGATGATCCAAATATGCGGTGATTCTATAATCTGTCTTTTGAAATTGCTATTTGAATCAGCAATCAGATCTGGTCGTTTCTCTTACTCTTGGAAGAAAAGAAATATTATCCCCGTTTACAAGAAGGAAAGTAAAAACCTTGTTAAAAACTACAGACCATTTTCGCCTTTACCAATATTTACAAAAATGCTTGAAAATGTCATCTACAACAGCTTATTCAGATATTTTCAGGACAACAATTTTTTGTCTGATAAACAATCTGGCTTTCGTAGTGGTGATTCCTGCATTTCGCAATTACTTGCCATTACTTATGAAATCTATAAATCATTTGATGATAATCCCTCTCTTGAAACTAGAGGTTTCTTGATATTCCAAAATCTTTTGATAAAGTTTGGCACGAAGGTCTTCTTTATAAGCTAAGATGTTTCGGTGTGGAAGGTAGTTTCTATAATATTTTGGAAAATTACTTGTATAACCGTAAGCAAAGAGTTGTTCTATGCAGTAAGTTATCTAGTTGGCTTGATGTAAATGCTGGTGTCCCACAAGGCTCTGTTCTGGGTTCCCTCCTTTTCTAAATTTACATTAATGATCTTCTCGAGAATATTGTTTCCCTATCTAAATCTTTTCTACTGTACGTGATGTAACAAAGTCGAGTATGGAGTTAAATCAGGACCGTTCCACCATACAAAATTGGGTTTTTCAATGGAAGATGGCTTTTAATCCTCATCCTAATAAACAGGCTACAGAAATTATTTTCTCTTACAAAAAGAAACCTGCTAACAACTCGCCATTGTATCTTAATGACTCTATGGTAGTATCTTCGCCAATACAAAAACATCTTGGTTTAATCCTCGATGACTTAATTTTGTTTATCATTGAATTACAATATCAATTGTTATTGAAGATATCTAAGGCTAATAAGGCTAGTAATCAGGCTAATAAGGCTAATAATAATAATAATAATGAAGATTGAGCCAGAAACAAACTTTGTTGGATATTAATACGCCGGGGGAGGCAGATAACCCAATAGATAATGATAGGTCGGGTGCAACAGAAACTATGCTTCTATCAAATGTGTCACAAGGAGATGATTTAGTAATAGCACCAGGTAAAGGCAGGCAGGCAGGCAGCTAAGAAGATATTATTAACATGAGTTACTTTGAACGCTGCCGTTACTTAAATCTCAATCCAGTGTTACTAGCAAGGCATTTTCAACACAGAGTTGATGTATTTTTCAAGGAGATAGTCAATGGACCCGCTTGAAAAGGTCACATATTATGCTATTCACGTTGAATTTCAAGTCCGTGGCAGCCCTCATTTGTATGGGCTTTAAATGCATTCATCTTGTCAAAGGATAACATTGATGAGTATGTCAGATTTGTGGATGTAATAATCAGAGCATATGTTCCAGATATGGAAGAAAGAATAAAGCGCTTATTCGAGGGGGCGTTTATTCGAGGAGGTAGTGGAGAGGGCGCTTATTCAATCGAAAAAACTAAAGGTATTTAAACATTTTCGAGAAAATAGAATAAACACCACAATGATATGCTCGTATTATACTGTTTCTTCGTTTCTTAATCAATATCTACATCTTCATCATCTGAATTCTCATCTAACAGCAAAAAACTATATACAGATTTTTGTTTTCACTAAAAAATGTTTTTAAAAAGGTCGAATTCGAAAAAGCGTCCGGGCGCTTATTTAATTTTCAAATTTCTAGAGAGGGCGCTTATTCGAGGGGGCGTTTATTTGAGGGGGCATTTAATCGATGCATTACGATATGTGCGCCTATTTTTAGAAATCTAAAGACGAGACATCTGAGATTATGAAACAAGCAGCGAAAGAGGCTTTCAATTCAGGTAAAACCGATATAGAGCGGACCAAGTCTATTGCTAGAGCTTATGCGAACAAAAGAAAATGCTCAGTTCAAGAAGCTTTATATATTTTAGTGCCTATGGCTTAGAAAAACCTTCTAAGGTGTAATTTTTGCAAATAGTAATTTACCTGAGAATCGCTTTAGAATTTGTCGTAGTAAGGAAGAAATTGAGAAGTTCCTGAAGATAGTGTTGATGTTTTTAAGCGGAACATGGTCGATCGATATTTGGATATACCAAATCGTACATTTTTAAGTTGAAAATTTGGTATCTTAGATAGTTTTGTCATGCTGAATAGAGACCCATAAACCCAATAGATTGGACCTAAGACCCAAGATAGGGAACAGATTCCAAGGACATGATACCAATAACTTCATATATTTCAACGCTGGAAGTACTGCAGACCACCGACCATTATATGTGTAACCACGATCCGTATATGTGGAACCTGGGACCCATGGCCTGCTGTAGACTGGAACAGAGACCAAGAGCCGATACCAGAGACTTACAGTCATATACGTTGGGCTCTTTGAATTAAGACTTAGTACCCAAGACTTTTAGTACTTGTAGGTTGAAACCAGTATTCAATAGGTTGGATTCGACACCTAAGATCTAACGATAATAGATCTGTGATCCTAAGTTATGTGGGTTCTTATGGAACCTGCATATGTCAATTTCTAAAGGTCGCATTCCACTGCTACAATATATTGAGTGCAATATATTGTAAATAATTATACAATATATTGTATAGATATAAATGAATCGTGCAATATATTGTGGCATATTGTTGTATAATATGCCCACAAGATTTTTCAAATCAAATCAGTTTGATTTAAAAAATATTGTTGCACGTCCTCTATTGTTCTAAATTCAAAAGACACAGGAAAAGATTTTCTATCTTCCTTCGATCAAAAGAAGACGTTTGATCTTTATTCGATTTCATTCCTTCGACAGCTGCTGTATACAACTAATTGTGGAATGTAAAATTTTGCACGTAAATGTTCCGCAACATGTCATAATTAACTGTACAATATTGGCCATAATATATTGTAGCAGTGAAAGGCGGCCTAGAAATGTGCCCTAGACATACTTAGATGGTATCTGTGACCAAGGACCTTAATTTAAATTTGGGCCTAGGACCCAAGACCATGGACACATGACCCTTATCCCAGAAGAACCCAATATCAATGTACACCCGTCTTGAAGCTGATAGACTCTTGTTGTTCTTATTTCGTGCCTGCTGATGATCTTTGATACATATTTAGTAACTAGGGTTCAAAAACACGAGAACAATTTTGAAAACAATTCAAAGAATTCCAATTTGTTAAGCATCAGAGGAAATCACTTTCGTAACATGATGGAAATCGTTTTGTTTTTTAATATGTTCATTTCCATGTAAAAGTACACGAAAAAAGCAAAACATGTCGTTGGAAAACAGTAATTTATTACCACATGAACAGGTCTTATTTAGGCACTACTGAATGCTGGCTGGGCTATACTGTCAAAACCATATTTAACCAAACAGTCATCAATACTCGTAGACCAAATCAGACATTTTCAAGTGGACAATTTGCTATCTTAGATACTATCTATTGCCTAAAACCTAAAAATTCAAATGATTCTGTAAATGACAGTCAACCAACTGTTTTGCAAGAGTTACTTTAGGAAATTAACCATCGTGCTTGCACCTATCCATCTATTATTCCTTTAACGAGTTCCAAGGAAAAATGTGTCGTGTCGTCAAGTGAAAGCTGTTTTACGATATTATGTACCAAATTGTCACAAATATCCGGAGAAATATGCACATCATCTGCTTTTATGTTTTACCCATTTCGTAATGAAGAAGATTTAAAGACTAATACAGGGTCATATTATGAGAAGTTACAAGAAACTGGTCTTATTAAAATTGTTAACAGAAATAAACAAGTGTTTGAATCTTATGGAGATTTGGTTGAATCTGCATTGTTAAATTTACGCATAAATTTAGCTTGCAATCAAGACTCTTTCTCAAATCAAGAAAATGATCGAGTTGAAGAATTACTAGATACTGCTAGCGATTTAACATCAGAGGACGCAACTGATGATGCCATAATACTCAATGATACATGTGTTATCCCATCTACTGCACCCACCGTTATATCTGATGATGAACTAAATGTAAAAATTAGATGGTTAAATCAAAAGCAGAGAGAATACTTTGATTAATTGGGCACAACAGTTTGTGAAGAATTTGCCAGCTGTCGCAAAAATTGAGATCAAGCCTTTGTATATTTTTTTAACAGGAGGCACTGGGACAGGTAATTCACATCACAAACAATATATCATGCATTGACCAAAACGTTGTCATGTAGAGCAGTGACTTTAGATAAACCAAAAGTGTTACTAGTAGCACCAACTAGGGTAGCGGCTGTTAACATAGATGTAACAACTATTCATACATAATCAGAAGATGTTGTGCTCAAATCAAAATAATTTACGTTCCATATCAGCCATTGATGATCTGCCTAAAAGGGTGTCAAAGAATGTTATTGAAAAAGCACTTAACCGTAAGCAAAGTGAAACTGGTGGCCTTGCAAGAATACTTGAGATCAAAGTAAATGCAAGAGTTATGCTAACAGTCAATATAGCTATAGCAGATAGTTAAATTATTGAGAAAATTGGAACAATTAAGTATATTTCTTGTGATTCAATTCGTAATGTTCTTAAAATATATGTCAAGTTTGATGATGCACATGTTGGTCTTAAGAAAATAGACACTGATTATTTTGCAAAGCAACACAAATGGGTACCAATTGAAAAAGCTGAAGCAAATATTATCATAAAAAGTTTGGACAAAGCTGTGTTTTAGACTTCTGAAACAAAGGTGCTTTAACAATGGACAAATGTATGTAGCATTGAGTAGAGTAACATCACTTAGTGGACTACTCTTAACTGGTAAATATAAATCGTCTGCCATAAAATCTGATCCGAGAGCATTGAATGAATATGATCGTATGAGAAGAGAATGTGCGGTTGAGCCGTTACTTATGGTGATGCACCATCAGATACTGTTCTTACAGTTACATTGTTGAATACAAGATCGCTTCAAAGACACGCTATATATATTTCTTATGATCAGGTATTACTTAACACGGATGAATTATGTCTTACTGAAACTCAATTTTCGCCTAATCAAAATGCAAACAATATTTCTGAAGTCTTGAACAACTTTGATTTTTTAAACAATAAATGCAATGACAAATTTCAAAGTGTTTCTTTTTGCTACAAATCACATATCAAAACAGACAATTATCAATACAGTACTGGTTTATCTGTTATCGATTTCAAGAAAAGTTCATTTTCAATAGATCCAATCCGGGTAGTGATTGTGTACCGTAAAAACAACACCTGTTTATCAACTATCTATCGTACTTTAACTGATATGCTACAGTTAGAGACTGTACATGCTGTTTTAGGTGATTTTAATATAAATGCTCAAGATCAAGCTCAAGCTGATACATTATCACAGATATTTCAAAATTACCGGCAACTTGTGCAAGACCCAACACACCTTGGAGGGGCGATCCTGGACCATATTTATCTCAGAAAAAACGTTTTGGAGACGTTTATTGTTGATTGTTTTGTAAATGTTTTGTAAAGAGTATATACTTCTCTGATCATGATGCTGTTCAATTTAGAATAGTTTCAAAAATATGAAGTTTAAGCTTATTTGCTATACGTACCTGATGGAAAGGGATGTGGGTGGGTTTACGTACCTGATGGAAAGGGAGAGGGCGGGTTTATGGCGGTGGGGATGCTTCGGTTGAAATAAACGTTGTTTCGACACTTCCCATATGCGCTTATTTCAACTCTTGCAATTAATTATATTATTAGCAAAATTAGAATTAATTATATTATTTATATATTTTTCATTTTTCAAAAAAGGAGGAATTTTGGAAAGTCAGTTGGTAATACCACTTTCTTACGCTCTCTGGTAAAAGCGTAATATTTTGTTTCAAACGTCATTACTATCGTGAAGAGCATCATAACGCACATTGTAAAGAGTTTTGTTTATGTGTAGTAACGATGAATATTGGGGAAAACATTTTAGCATTGGCAGTTACGTTGGCAAAGAAGGAAAAGATATGTGCTAGATTTACTTTGACGTGAAGAGAAACAGTTAGAAGATACATGCACAGATATCGTATTACTTGTTGGCAGTATGGTTACTTGTAAATATCTATATTCATAGACTTTCGATACTATAGCATATGGCTCTACTTTTATCTGAGTATCCTCAGTATTCTTCTCTTCTCTTCCTTTACTTGTTCACTCCAATTAATTTTATATATGCAAATAGTTTACATAGCTTATATTGATGTTTATCTCGAAAATTTGAGTTTGAATTGGCAGTGATTCTACTGCCAGTCAAGAGATTTATAGGCTCAAAAGAACTAAAAGGAAGTGTGACTTTGAGTGTAACATTAAAATCTGAAAGTTCTATATTTGTTTTTTATTTCAATCAATATACCCTTTTCTAAGTCGTTCTAATGCCGAAGTGCTTGTAAATATCTTGTTACTTCGGTTAATTCAGATGAACATTGTGTATATATCCGCTAAACCCAGCCTGCAAAAACGTTGTTGTTCTAACGTTATTTTTCTGACTTTGAACAGGTTATTCCCGGCTGGGAATAGGTTCTTAACCCTATTCAGTATGGGCTTTTTAGGGTTCTGAGTTGATGGAAACATGCTATAATGTTGAAACTTTCCAGAAAGTTAGTCCAACACATAAACAACCATTTGGCATAGCTGTTTCTTTTTGATGACGTCATTACTTATGATGACGTCATCCGGACCAAACAGGTGGTGCAAAAAAAAATATTAGTTTTTTTTTCTAAACTATATACTAAAAATGATTTTTAAGCAAAAATAAATCAGAATGGCTACTATGGCTTGAATTGGCTTGATATGGGTAGATTTTTAAGCAAAAGTAAGTAAGAAAAAGGAATAAAAATTGAAAAAACCTGCCAAAAATTTGGTTGCTAAGGGAAAATTATCCCTAGTTACTAATTTTTTTGTTTTTAAAAATGATCCTAGAT
>JAULBZ010005108.1:0-13811 GCA_032360805.1 Neoturris breviconis | reverse complement strand
TCAGCCAACTTGGCTGAAAATATTCTGAAAAATCTCTCCTCCACAGTGATGACCGGCTGTTATTTCGAGCCCTGATTGTAATTATATACTTATTAGTGTATTAAATATTTTACTTTACTTATGTCACAGTAATTAATAATGGCATTACCTGACAGACTTCTTGGTAAACAGGAAGAAGCTATGAATGCAAAAAGACCTATGTTAATGCCTGCTGCAGTTGGTGCTGCTAAAAAGAAACACCCTGTCAAAGCTGTTCTAGCAGGTATCAAACTATTTTTAGTGTTCAAAATATGAGTTACTTTATTCGTACTAATTTTCGCGTGTACTAATTTTTGCTCATTCTTGCAAAAATGATTACTTTTTGCGCAAAATTTATTTCAAATATCACGTGCAAAACGATGTGTGCAAAAATTAATATGCCCCAAAATGTAGTATAAAAAATAATCTAGCTCTTGCCTTGCATTTGCCACCCTAAATGAATGTTTTACCACTCTGTTTATAGGTGGCCATGCATGAAAATATTATTAATACACATAAAATATACGCATATTGTGAATGCACGAAAGTTAATTATGCGGGAAAAATATTTTTTCTTGTTGCGCGAAAATTAGTACATGCAAACATTTGTAAAAATAATGTAATAATCATTGTGGAGGAGACATTTTTGAGCATAGCTTCAGGTTACATACCTTAAAACTGCTCAAAAATCCCTCCTCTGCAATGATTATTTTCTCTTATTTCAACCACTGTATTTGAAGTGTTTCAACTATTTATTCCAAAATGCTAGAATTTTGGCTCAATGATGTTAGAAGCAACCAATTATTTGTATTCTACTGTTTCTAATTTTTAGCCCACTAAACAAAGTTTGGATGTGCTATTGCTATCACTTTGCGGCGGCGGCATCAGTATCTTTAATCAGATCCTTGTCATTTGCATGTAAGGTTGCTTAAAGTGGACACATTTTTCTACGTTGTTTGATTGACTTGTCCACTACTGTACATAGTTTATACCATCATATTTCTGTTTCTGCTGGATCTAGAAAGGACATTGAATGGTGGTTTTATTTTTTACCTACTTGGAATGGAGTCGCAATGATTCAGACGGAAACTATAGATTCTAGCAATACACGACTTATTGCTGACACGTCAGGTTTAGGTTGATTTTATGCTGGTAAGTGGTTCTCTTTGCCTATCGAAAACGGTCAGAATCATAGTATTTCTTTCTTGGAACTTCTTGCCACAGTGTAGTTGCTGTGTTTTGCTGGGGCAACGTCTGTTTTGTTTACTGACAATAAGTCTATTGTTCAGATAATGTGCACAGGCTCGTGCAAATGTAGCAAAATTATGAACCTTATAAGAATGTTGTTTTTATTACTGCAAAGTGTAACATTAACCTTTTACTTCATCGCATACCTGGTAAAACTAATACTTATGCTGACTTACTTTCTCGGTTACAGATAGAGTCATTTAAGGCAAAGTGGCCAGACACAGAGGCAGACACAACTCATAGTGTGTAACACCCCTCTGACCCCCCCCCCCTGAAAAATTGAACCCCACCTATTTAGGTCAACCCCCCCCTAAAACTCAAAAAGTCCCGCCCTTGCTGGGGACCCCCCCCCCCCCCCCTACATACAAAAAATCTCTTGATTCCCTCCCTAAAATAAATTTTTTCAATATTATTTTTTTTACAGTAAGTGAAATAGTTAATTATAGATGTTGATGAGCAAAATGAATAATTTTAAGAGATTGATTTGTTATTGTTTTAAAATGATATTAGAAAAAATGTTTTTTTGATGTATATAGTTCCTTAAAATTTATGGAAGTTGCTGACCAATTAGATTTTTCTCTTGGGTATTAACGGAAACTTATGTAACAACAATATGTTTCTCTTCCCCTTACCTGAAAAAAATATCCTCTGCTTATATATGGACCAATTGTTTCAATTGTTTATTTGACCTGAAACTCTACCATCTTATTTCTTATTACATATTTCAAGCACTGTGTAATGTGTGTATGCAAATCATATATATGTGCTAAGGTTTAACCATCTCCCTGGTTTAACTTTCACTTGGTTTGGTGGGCTACTTTCAATACAGTACCTTTGATTTTTAATTGTTTCCCCCTCTCAAGACTGAAGCCACTACTAGGAGAATGGGTAGTTTTAAATCATTTTAGCCATTTCTTAGTCTTTTTTCTAATCATTATTGTGTTCTTTAGGTGGAATTGCTGGTGGTCTAGAAATATGTTGCACATTTCCCACTGAGTATGTTAAAACTCAGATACAACTTGACTCAAGGGCTGAGGTTCCAAAATATAAAGGGATTGGTCATTGTGTATCTTCTACAGTAAAAGAACATGGAGTGTTAGGTTTATATAGAGGATTAAGTTCTTTGTTATATGGATCAATACCTAAGGCATCTATAAGGTATGTTTCACATTACTTTTTATTTTTGATATTTTGCTTTCATTGACTATGTAATGCCTCGTTTTCATTACAGTGTTTTGGGACAAAACGACCAGTAACTAAATTTGTGCATATGCGCTGTTTAAGCATTAATATGTAATATTTGTATCTTTACCAAGAAAAACAAAAATAAAATTTGGTCATTGATCGCTCACTGCTCTTTTATGCGGACATGACATATTTTCAGAGCCATTTTTTTACACACCATTACAAATTAGTAAATATCTCAAAAAGTAAATAATATTTTTAAAGCAAATGAAAGGTAAATAAATTATACATAACTTGGGTAAGATTTGGACAGAGCATCTGAATGGTCGATCTAAAAAAAAGTAAGGCTATGAGGTACCTTTTTTACTTTTTTCTGCAAGATATATATCTAGACAACACATTAGAAATAGTTATAGGATATATGAACATGAATGTATAGGCCATAACAGCTCAAAATTCACATGTGCTAATTTTTTTAAAAAAGGTAACTAATTGTCCCTAAGAAACGCTCCATCTAGAACTCAGAAAGTACCGAAATAAGCCCTACAGACTTCCCTCCTCTTAATGTTTTTTTCAGAAAATTTCAAAGGAATCATTAAAAACTTGTGACTTGTTTGCTTCAAGCGGCAAAAAGAATACACCAAAACTGTTCTAGAACCTTTCTACAAAGCATATAAACAAGACATATAAATAACATTTGGAGGGAGAAAATAACAATTTTACCCTACTATTTCCACAAGCGATACAAAATGAACATTTTCTCGTGTCGTTCCTACCGAGGGTCTTTTTGGATTTTTTGTCTTGCTTACCTTTTTCCTGCAACTTATCACCTGCAAAAAATACCCGGGCAGGCAGTGCACGAAAATATGTCACAGGTGAAAAATATAGCGTCACAGGCATCATTGGCTTTGTGGATGCTATTTTAGTAAGAATTGAATAAAAAACAAATGGTAAGATGATATAGTAGATTATGATGTATATACCGTACCCAAGATTGGTATATGCGCTGTTCGGGACTTTCAATATCCACGCCAATAGGCCCATTTTAAGATTGCTTTTGATTTTTTTGACGAAAAAATGCAAAAGGCATCCAGAGCGCATATGATATTCCTATTCCAAAACATATTTTGCTTATTTTGCCGGAAAAAATTAGCACGATAGCTTTTTTTACCAGGTCGATTTAAAAATCCTGTGTGTAACAAAAAATATTTAAAAAATAATGTTTACCACTCGGTGAAATTTAAAAAAATGTGTCTTACGGAGACTAGTAAGTGTTATAATGTACAGAGGAGAGTTTTAGCTTTCCAGAACAGTTTACTTCATCAAATTAAAGTAAGTTTAGTTCAAAGAATCTGGAATTGCTTTCACAGACTTCAATTTTAGATTCTCAACGTACGAATATCTACGTAATCGAATGGCTGACTCAAATGGAAAATTAACACAGATTGGTAATTTAACGTGTGGACTTGGTGCAGGTGTAGCTGAAGCTATTCTCATTGTATGTCCAATGGAAACTATCAAAGTGAAGTTTATTCATGACCAAACGCAACCGAATCCTAAATATAAAGGTTTTTTTAATGGTGTAATGACAATAATAAAAACTGAAGGTACAATATAGACAGTGGTCAAATAATCAGTCCAGAAAAATGTTTTTTCAATGATCGAAATAAGAGTAAATAATCACTGTGGATAAGGGGTTTTTGAGCATAGCTTCGGGCTTTGTAGCCTGAAGTCATGCTCAAAAATCACTCCTCCACACTCATTATTTACTTTCATTTCAACCACTGATAAATAGCATCTATTAGAGTCTACTTTTACAAGATTACTGGATCAACTGCTTTGTACATAATTTGTAATTTTATTGATACAATATTTTGCTACTTTTTAAAATCTTCTACATTTCTATGAAGAAGTACTCTGCTAGTGAGACACAAAGTTGAATTCTCAATGAACCACTGGCCACCCATAATTTTTATTTTTCAGGAATTAAAGGTACCTATCAGGGTCTAACAGCCACTATTGTGAAACAAGGATCAAATCAAGCTATACGATTTTTTGTATATAATAATCTCAAAGCATATATTCAAGATGGTGACAATACTAAAGATATAGGAGTTCTTAGAACATTTGGCATTGGTGGACTAGCAGGTGCTGCGAGTGTGTTTGGTAACACTCCTGTTGATGTAATTAAAACTCGAATGCAGGTACGATACAACTTTGTTGAATAAAACCAAATACAGGTATAATAAACCGCAGTTAATGTTAAAAACTTAAATGTAAGCACAATAAACCTTTGTTAGAGCACCTTTACCGATATATTTTAAGCAAAAAAAGCAGATACAATTAATTGTCATTGTTATTAAAACTCGAATGTTGATTCAAACTCTTGTTAATACTCTAAAGTGGTTATAATAGAGTGAATGTAAATGTATAAGATTAGTGATTTAAATCCTTAAAATTTAAGTCCAGATTATCATTTGCCCTTGTTGCCCTTGTTGACGCTAAGAAATTTGAATTAAGGTATAACAAACTGTTTGTTATAAATTACTCAAAATTAAGTTTTTGTTGTTGTAATAAAAGTAAATAAAAGTAAATAATCATTATGGAGGAGGGATTTTTGAACATTGCTTCAGGCTTTCTAGCTTGAAGCAATGTTCAAAGATCCCTCCTCCGCAGTGATTAGTTATTCTTATTTTGAACACTGCCTTCTTTAAGTTCATTACAGAAAAGACTGAATGAGTGTGGACATCTGAAAACTACTCAAAAAACCCTACTCTACAGGTGATATGAATCTCTCACGTAATAAGTTCAGGCTAAATATGGACATAGCATAAACCATGCTTAAATTGCAAAATCTATTATGAACTTGGCAAATGCTTTCTTTTAGGGCCTAGAAGCTCACAGATATACAAGCACTATTGATTGTGTTACTAAAACATGGAAAGAGGAAGGTGCCAGAGCGTGAGTATCATTGATTATTATTCTTTTAGTGAAAACGATTAGTAATAACTCTTAATGTAAATCCTGGAACAACGAAGCGGGAGAGAAGGAGGTTAGGTTCTAAAATATATCCATATGATAAATGCAACTAGTTTCAACTTGACTTATAGACTAGTAGTCAATTCAGTTATTCATTGATCAGTTGCCAATCAAATCTTGGCATCTGATTTTTTATTTAATTTTTTAAATAAGTTGCTGTCTGCAAGGTATCAAAGCCACTACTTGCAGGCTATCCCTAGAATAGAATGACAATAGCGTTACAAAGCACACCCATGAGTATAGACTACAGTTGTGTTAGTGTGCACGATGGATTTCATCTGCAAGTACAAGTCTGAACAAATCAGTTTAATCAGTTTTAAATTAATGAATAACTTTATCCATACTTTGTGAAATCACAAAGAAAATCACTGTTTAACTTTGATTTTTGAGCATAGCTTCAGGTTTTATAACCTGAAGCTATGCTAGAAATTTACTCCTCCACTGTGATTATTTGCTTTTATTTTGAACATTACATTACATTTTTAGGTTTTATAAAGGCACTGTTCCAAGGCTTGGTCGAGTTTGTTTTGATGTGGCATTTGTGTTTACTATTTATGAACAAGTAATGAAGGTATTAGATAGGGTTTGGATAACAGATTAAGTTGATTTTAAATTAATTTTTTTTGATAAATAAGATATCACAACTTGGATAAAAAAGACAAATGAATTACCAAATTTGTGTTTGTAGTTAGTATATGTTATATTTCTGATATAAATGTTTATCTGTGTCAGGGGTTTAAATAACTGTCGGTCATCACTGGGGAGGAGAGATTTTTCAGAATGTTTGCTGCCAAACCTTTCCACAGTGATGACCGGCATTTATTTTAACCCCTGAGTGTGAGTGTGTTATTCTGCAGTAAAGACCTAGAGCAATGTTGAATGACATTGTTCTAGTATCTTTACTGCTGACTTTGAACAAGTTTTTGCCTGTTGAGAGATTGTGTGTATAGCTTCATTTGTATTCTGTTTCTGTAGTTTATTATTATCAAGGTTTGAAATATGATTAAAGCCTGAAAATAACTATTAGAAATCACCTGTCGAGGAGTGTTTCTGAGCGTTTTTGATTTTGAAGGTGCAAACTATACTAAGAAAACTTTCCTCCACAGGTGATGTCTGACACTTATTTTGAGGCTTGGTATATTTATATATTATCTATAAAGAATTGTGTTGGTGTTAAGCCTGCACTTGAATATTTTCTTCATTACAAAGAAGCAGTGGTTGAAATAAGAGAAAATAATCACTGTGGAGGAGTGTGGCTATAAAGCCTGAAGCTATGCTCAATAGTAAAACCCCCCTTCTACAGTGATTATTTGCTCTTACTTTAAACACTGAGGTAATCTAATGCAACTTCATTGTTTCAGTATTATTCTTGGCAAACATTATTCTTATCATATGGTGTATGGTATAATCCATCTCAAAATTTTGCTCCGAAACCAATTTTTTTTTGGTAAGGTCAAATCAACTAAAATTGACAAAATTCAACAAAATATTATCTCAACAGAAGTGTATTAGGTCAATGAGCTTGCAATGGATTGATTGTTTGGTACGAAGAAACCAATCTATTGCAAGATCATTGACTCAGTACTCTCCTGCTCTGTTGATTTTATTTTTGAGACAGTCCTTTGAGAAAACGTCTCAAAATTTTGTTTCAAAAATAACTTTATTTGACAGGTTTAGAGAAATTATTAGATAAAATTCTGCAAAAATGAAATTGTACAGAAGGGCGTTATGTTAACGTGCTTGCAATGGATTTGTACCTTTGAATAATAAGGCTTTTCAGCTGACTAGCTAGGCTAGTACTATATCTTGTTTTCTCGTTTTCGGGTGGTGTGCATTTTCCAGAAGCTAGCTAGCTATAACCTTAGAATTTACAGAGAATAGTGCCAAGTTATCGATTACTGTTTTTTGAAATGGTCAGCTGATGTTTTTAGTCTTTTTTAATCTTTCTTAGTTCTGGTACTTTTTCTGGTGTTAGCAATTTCATAGTTCTTTATTTGGAACATGGAACCATCCATTTAGTATGTACGCAAAAAAAAGATTTTGTAACCTCATTCCCCTCCTTTACTCTTATTTTGACAACTGGATGATATCATGTGAATAATCCTCCCCCTTCCCTACTAATACATGCATACTAAATGGATGATCCCTATGGCTTTCTGATTCACCGAAAAATAATGTACGGATATTTATATTCCATATAGAAGATATATAGATATATATTTACATATTTAGATTCCATATAGAAGAGTCCCTTCTATCGAATCTTTCACCTTTATATACCAGATGTTTATTTGGAATCTTTGTAATTATTTTTGGGTAGGATCCTTTTTTGCTAACGTACTTATAAACATGTCTCTATTTTTAATGCTAATAATGACAAATTTATACGGTAATCGAATTTTTTGATCTTTCAATGGTCTCCATTCTATTGAAACTGGATGCGTTTCTAGCATTTATTGCATACATGATTATTGTGTGAGGTTTTCATTAAATGATTTACAGTGCATGGTATCTTTACTAAACTATATTATTTCAAGAGCAGCAACAACAGTACTTGATAAGAATAGATAAGCACATGGGAGGAGTGAGCCTTAAACTATACTAAACATAAATCTCTTCTCCTTAGTAGTTATTTCTTGTTCCAAGTACTGGCTCACATTTTATGTTACTGATTTGTGTAAGAAGAACAACAACTTCAGACAATTTATTCCAAGAAATCGTTAGATCTTGTATTATTGATCATTCTTAATTCAGATTTCACACAATTTTCTGGCTTTGTATGTGTTTTTTTCTTTATATATTATAATTTTTATGCTGGTTCTTTAGAAAAGCCAATCAGAATAAGCATAAAGACTCTATGGAGAAGATTACCGAACTACTTACTTTGCAATTACTTTGTTTGTTTATAATTAAAAAACCAACCAGTCAATGACAAGTTTGTTTCCCTTCTTGGCATAGGTGCTTATTATTACCCTCTGAATCAATTCTCTAAACTTTTGTTGCAAACATCATTTTAAATTTACAGCTATATAGGATTTTGGCTTGGTTAATAGTTAATGTGGTGTAAGGAAATATTATTTATTTAAATTTTTGAAATTGATTGGCCCCATCCAGAAGAGCCAATCATTTTCAAGATCATTGGTATTCTTCTCCACAGATAATAATTATGCTTGTTTTATTATTTTTCAAATTTCCAAAAAAAATTCAATTTTATTATTTATCTTGTTATAGATTTTTGAATATATAGATCATCAACATTTGTGGAGGAGAGCATTTTAAGTGCTAGAAGTACCTAATATTATTCTCCTTTGCAGAGGTCATAAATATAAGTATTTATTCAGTTTCATAAATTTGTTATTTTCATTTGCTTATTCAATATTCGAAGTAAAAACAATTAATCACTGTGGAAGAGTGTGTTTTGAGCATAGCTTCAGGATATAAAGTACAGGTTATAATTTTTTATAATCACTCCTCCCAGGTTATTATTTTGTCTTTATTTCAAGCGTTATTTGTTCCTCTTTCTACAGGTTATTATTTGTTTTTATATCACTCCTCCCGGGTTATTATTTTGTCATTATTTCAAGCGTTGTTTGTTCCTCTTTCCAAAATTTTTAATAATATTTTATAAAAACTATTAGACCAGGTTCATATCAGGATGAAATATCAGTGGTTGAAATAATAGTAAATCATCACTGTGGAGGAGTTGAGCATATCTCCTCCACAGTGATTATTCGCTCTTATTTCTACAACTGTATACTAGCTTTTTAAATAACTATGGAACTGCTGGACATTACTAGCCTACAATATAGACCTTTGCTCGTTTAGCCCGATCTATGCACAAATGTTATATTTTCCACTATGAGTCTCACTTCTCTCTCGGTCTGCAAAAACATAAAGAATTAAACCAATCAACTTTGTACGTATTCATTTAAACATCACTGCGCATGCAATTTTTTGAAATTGAAAATGTGACATTTGTGCATTGAGGTCTATTCTACCATCGTGAATTTAGAGGCCTGTAAATGTATGTTCTTCAAAAACTCTCACACAAATTTTGTGTTTCTTTGTTTATTTGGTGGTGTGCATCGTTATATTGTGTAGGACTGAAGTGACTGTAAATTAATACTAGAGGAGTACAAATGATTTACACTAATGATACTCTCCTTGAAGGAGTCTAGAATAATCTCTAAAGCTTTATCTGCAGTGAATAATTTGACTATTGATTTAATTTCTTGGTGATGGTCCTTTATTATATTAAACTTCAGTGTTTGAAACAGGTATAAATAATTACTGAGGAGGAGTGGTTAGCCTGTGCGCTCAAAAAACACTCTTCCACAGTGATTATTTGTTCTTGTTTTGATTACTGAATTGGAGTAGATAGGTATTGTAATCTTTGAAAGAGATTTATATTTATAGTTATAGTAGGTATTGTTCTTAGAAAGCATATAATTATGTGAAAGATAAGATTACATTCTTGCTTGTACTTCCTCAGATCAACCATCAGCAAGGTAACATGTAGTAGTCAAAATAATAGCAAATAATCACTGTGGAGGAGCGATCTTTGAGCATATTTTCTGGCTACAAGGCGATAGCTATCTATACTAAAAAATCTCTCATCCACACTGACCCTCCACTAAATATGCACAAGCCTGAAAATAACAGTTTGGGCATCACCTGTGGAAGATTATTTTTTTGAGTGTTGTCAGCTGTATCTTTCAAAATGCCTCTCTACAGATGATGTTTGGCATCTTCTGGTTTACATGTATTTATGATCGACGAAACCTATAATCGTTGATGATTGATTTCTAAATTCAGTGTTTGATATGAAAGTAAATAATCAAACATGGAGGAGGGATTTTTGAGCATTGCTTTAGGTTTTTTAGCTTGAGAAGCATGCTCAAAAATCACTCCTCCACAGTTATTATTTGCTCTTTTTCAAACGCTGAAATTATGACATGCACCTTGACAAACCCGGGATGAATTGATGCCCAAGTTACTGATAAATAAAAAATCATTATATTTTCAAAAGGTTGAATTAAACAGCAAAGTACTTTAGTGTTTAAAATAACAGCAAATAATCACTGTGGAAGAGTGACTTTTGAGCATAGCCTCAGGCAATAAAGCCTTAAGCTATTCAAAAATCCTTCCTCCACAGTGAGTACTCTTATTTCAAACACTGGTACTTAGTGAACGATCTTCCGGATTTATTTGTACTAAAAAAAACAATCAATTGCAAGTCCATTGTAATATCCAGGCCTCTGAATTGGAGGAGCATATTTGGAGCCTAATTTGCAGTCAACAGGCTGCAAATTAGTCTCCAAAGATGCTCCCTCACCAGGGAATGCCAACGTGAATTCACAGATCTGAATATCACCCTTCTTTGCCAAATACTGCAAACCCAATGAGCAAATACTTGTTCAAAGTCAGCAGTAAAGATGCTAGAACAATGTTGAAAATGTCGTTCTAGCGTCTTTACTGCAGACTTTGAACAGGTATTTGTCTTTTTACCTATTTGGTAATATCAATTGTTCAAGAGGATGAAAGAATGTCAGGTAGATGCAATAACACATACAGTTTAACTCTATCCAACTTAGTTTGTGTGATCACATTACCTCAAATTTACTTTCAGGAAATTTAAAAATAACAATTTGATTGCTACACGGATATTATGAAACCTTTCTGAATAAGATAAATAAAAAGACATATAATTTTAATATTTAGGCAAAGCTTATTGGATACAACCAAATGTTTTTTAGCCCACCAAACAAAGTTTTGATGGGCTATTGCTATTATTTTGCAGTGGTGTCGGCCGCAGTGGCCCACTTTTTTTGATAGACCATGTTCCCGAAGTGCTAGCATTTTGAAATTTGATAATTTAGAAGCACTCGCCAAAAGCTTTGGGCAAAAAGGGTCCGAATTACATTTTTAGACCAATGGACTGAAAAGGCGTAGTACCGTCCTAAAATTTTATTATGGCATTCTAGGCAATATTACAAGACCGCTGACCACAGTGGCTTGACATCATTTTACCATGATAATGGTGTTCCAATTGTTTATTTGAACTGAAACTTTATCAACTTAATAAGGACATGAAATCCTAATGTCATGTAAAATTTGGGTGTTTATTCTTGATATGAAATTTCACTACTCCTCCACAGTGACCTGACATAATGTTACTTTAAAAAATTTGTTCTAATTGTTTATTGAACCTGAAACTTTACCCTCTTGATAAAGAAATATTTCAAACACTGTATAATGTGTGTATGCAAATTATATTTATGTGCTTAGGTTTAATATCCACTTGGTTTTGTGGGCTACTTTCAATACTGTACCTTTGATTACTTTACAATGGCAAATTATTTTAAGAAGCTATTTCCAAAATTCGTTCAAAAAGCAGATATTTTAGCAGCTTTAAAAAAGTCAAAATCAATAAATTGGATTAAGAAAATCTACAATGGAGAGTGTTAAGTCAATCAATCAATTGCAAGATCATTGATTCAGCACTCTTCCCCTTCTTTAAAAATAACTCATAAACTTATAATTTAATAATATTATTCTTAGAAAAAAAACTAAACAAAGCTAATTAGCAATTATTATAAAAATGGCAAATTCTCAAGAACAAGTGCAACAACAAGACCTTGAAGAAGACTTAATCGGCAATAATTCATCTAATGTTGAAACAGATACTTTACTTGATCCTACAAAAGGTTAGTTCTATAAGAGTTAAATAGTATTTGCTGTGAAGAGTACTTAGTCAATGATCTTGTAAGGGATTGATTTTTTGGTACCAAAGAAACCAGTCCGTTGCAAGTTTATTAACACCCTTCTTGTCAGTTGAATTTAGAATATGTTGAATGTTGGAACCATTCCAAACTTCAGCTATTGTACTGATGCACATTTAAATTGTATGTTGTGTGTTTGCTATTTTAGTGAATCCGCTAAATTTTGTTGGTCATGCCATTTTGTCTTGTGGCATATGTGCCCTCGTATCTTTGTTATCTTGTGCTTTTGAATATAAATTCTTATGCATATAACCTATGGATTATCAGTCGATGCATATAACCGATGTAATTTATGAGATAAGCGACCGTGTGGAGGAGAGGTGTCAATGAGAGCTGAGCAAGCTCGACTGGGGGTAAAAACTATGTATATAGCCACTTCATGTGCCCTCGTATCTTTGTTATCTTGTGCTTTTGAATCTCGTAACGAGCTTTAAGGCATCTTGATCTTATCTGTTTCCCAGTGAAAACAACTTCAACTTCTTTGTGATCAAAGCAACATTTTGCAAAGTCCTATTTCTAAAATGAATTACTATATTTTCTAGCTACTGATGTACATTTGGTTGAAACGCATCCTGAGTGCTCCGTTTGTCTGCAACCGTGTTTGCAACCTGTTGTTCTACCGTGTTCACATATATTTTGCTTTCTATGTGTCAAAGGATTTGCATACAGGAGTCGAAAATGTGCTTTATGCAGAAGAGAGGTCACATTGGATTACTTTCAGAAACCGGTTGTGGTATGTGTCGTTCTTAAAGTTGGTTAAAAATTTGCCACAAAATCCAATGGATTTCTATCAATGGAATTTCTTCTTTTGGCTTTTGCAGCAAAATTTTATGCCTCGTGGAAATCAATTATTAGTTATAACTTTCCACTACAAAGATTACACAGTGCTCGAAATTAGAAGAATGATATTTGAGCTTAGTTTCAGACTTCAAAACTTGAAACTAAGCCCAAAAATCCCTCCTCCTCAGTGATTATTTGTTCTTACTTCAAGCAGTGTATCATAATGATGAGTGCTGCGGTGTTTGAAATAAGAACCTAGCCTGAAGCATGATAAAAAATCCCTCTTCCACAGCGATTATTTGTTCTTACTTCAAGCAGTGAATCATAATGATAATAAGAGTGCTGCAGTGTTTTAAATAAGAACCTAGCCTGAAAAATGATAAAAAATCCCTCCTCCACAGTAATTATTTGTTCTTACTTAAAGCAGTGTATCATAGATATATCATAGTGTATCGTAGTGTATCATAATGATGAGTGCTGCAGTGTTTGAAATAAGAACCTAGCCTGAAGCATGATAAAATATCGCTCCTCCACAGTGAAATTTTAAGATGGTCTTTAAAAGTGTATATTTTTCATTGGTGGCCATGCGCTAAAATTAACAAAATGCACATGTCGTGAATGCACAAAATATAACACACCCATTTTTAAAAAAAACAATAATTTTGAACCTCGAAAAATTGAGGAATACCTTAAGGGAAGAAATTTTGGCGGGAATTTAATTTGGCGGTTGGCAAAATCGGCATATTTGGCGGGAATTTA
>JAULBZ010005107.1:0-13811 GCA_032360805.1 Neoturris breviconis | reverse complement strand
GAAGAAACCAATCAATTGCAAGATCATTGATTCAGCACTCTTCCCCTGGTAACAAATTTTGGAGATGGTCCCTAAGAGAGGTGGTCAAGTAGTCGTTTTAGCAGGTTTGACTCTACTTCTTGCATATATTTCTTTTTAAATGCACATTTAGTGCATGTTTTTAATTCGACTGGATTCAATACAAATTCCAGGAGGTTGATTTATAGAACTCTTTACTCTTGCTGTATCTATGAGAACATTGACAAATATTGTCATAATTGACAATGATTAGAAATCAATAACTTTGGTAAAAAGTTGATATAATAAAAATAGAATGTTCAAATTGACAGTAAAAAAGCAATCAAAATGCATGACATAGTCAGAGCAATTATATGAAAGCTGATTTTGTTTAACTCAAGCAACACGGAAACATTACATTACTTTGGATAGGATTTAAGATGCGTTTTAACATAACATAAATTCCACTCTTGCTTGGACTGGAAACATACTTTTTTTCTGATGAGCGATTATTTGCGAACAATTATTAGCGATATTGTTCAGTATTCAAAATAAGAGCAAATAATCACTGTGGGAAGGATTCTTGAGCATTTGTTCAATAGTCAAAAATCACTCCTTCGACAGTAATTATTTCGAACGCTGTTGTTTACTTGACATAAATATTGTCGGAGGCAACAGAAAAAGCATACATAGCATTAATTCAATGCATTTTTCATATATTCCCTAATCTCGCTAAAATTAGTACTCTTTTCGACATTCACCAAAATGTACTTGAAGTTTCGCCAATTTCGTGAACCTGTACTGAATCTGCATTCTGATTGAATTCTTGGAAAAATCAGTCAAAATTCAAATTACAGGTATAAAACTTAGAACAGTGCCTGGAATAAGGGTAAATAATCATTGTGGATGAGTGGTATTTGAGCATAGCTTCAGGCTACAAAGTGTGAACCTATGCTCAAAAGTCTTTCCTCCACAGTGATTATTTGTTCTTCTACAACGATTCCAGTAGAAATATTTTGAGCATAGCTTCCAGGGTATATAACTCAAAGTTACGCTCATTAATCACTCCTCTGCAGTGATTATTTGTTCTTAGATCTGTTATAATTATTGAGAAAAGTAAATAAATAAACTAGACATTGTCAAGAACACTGAAGTTGCATCAATTTGACATAATGTAAACATATCATCCCAACGCAACTTGACCAGCGCTAAAATATTAGTTGGAAACACAGAAAGTGCACAGTGATTACAATCTTTGTGTTTCCATCTTTATAAGACCTATTGTACTTATAGACAAAATAAAAAATGTATTTGCCACCACATAGAGAAATTTTGGCGCAAATACACTCCATATAAATAGATGATATCTTTGTAGAAAAAGTAACAGAAAGAAAATACCAGCATGAAGCACCTGATACATTGTTGTTATTGCTATCATCTTTAAATGTAAACCAGCACTAACCCTGCAAAAAATAATTGGTTTCTATATAATAACATGACGTAACCCTTGTCCCGTTCTCGGACCTGTCCAGAAATGGTGTCAAGACTCACTTATGCACCAAGGAGCGGCAATCCACAGGCAGTGTACTCATGAAAAATGCCTCAAATTTCAAAAAATGCTCGGGTGCAAAGGACTAGTTAGACAACTGAAATTATACAGACTTACACACAAACACACATACCTGTATTTAGCAGCTAAATCAATGAGGCTTGCAGACCAAAATATTTGGCCACAGTAAGTTGCCAGGAAAGTGATAATACTGGCAAAAACTGGATGGTATTCTTGAAAACCAATCATACCAGCAGATACATCTATTGTTGATAAGTTATTTGAATTTCCTTGTGAAAAAAACGTAAATTTTGATAGCATGAAGACAAGCCAAATCAAACGCCATTCGGATTCCAACAGATGTACAAACAAACTAAAAAATACAACAAAATATCAACTTGACATATTGGACAAAATATACGTGTTTTTATATAAATTTTACACATTATCAAAATCATATGGTTGGATTGTTTTTTTATTATTATTATTGATGGTAAATGATGAGTATAAACACAATTTAATGATGAATTTTTAGTTTTCTGTTGTTTTTACTTATTTGTGTCCTTAATAATACTCATATAAATTATGGATATACCTTAGCCTACCATTTCAACCTTTCGCTTTCTGCTTACGGTCTACACACAATGCGTTATATTCTTATATAAACGGGTTCTCAAAAGAGAATGGTGATGACAACATGCCCCACGTGATAGTGAAATAAATCTAAGATGACGTCGATAAAAGACACGAAGCGGCATCCCTTCTACATCTGGTTCTGGTTGATTTATGCCTTCGATAGCGGAAAGATGTTAATTTTTAATGTTTTATGGATTGTTTCTAGAAGATCTCTACAGATTTATTTTGCTTCTTTCAAAACAAAACTTCGAAAAGCTTGTTTTGTGTATTTTTTAAGCAATGTAGCATTAAATAAACTTTTAGTTATGTTCTTAATCATTCATATGTTTGTGGGGTTGTTTTTATGTGTTTTTAAAGTTAGAAAAAAATGTTGCGAAAGTGTGGGTGGAACTTAGATATTGTGGTCTTATTCGAGCTTGTATTCGGTTTATTTATATCTAAAGTATTGCCTAGGTATATATCTTATAGAAAATGTATAAAAAAGATGCTATTATGCCTTACTATTTCCTGTTTGTAGTGCCCAAAAAAAAAACATGTGAATCTTTTGAAAGCGCCATTTTGTCTTCCATTTTGAGCGCAGATTGTTTCGATCAAGCTGCGCATGTGTGAACTGCTTTCCAGAATCTGAAAGCAGTTGTTCTGATGTCATAGAAATCATATGAAAAAATCGTCGTTTGGTTATAGACCGAGCGGCTGAGCGAAGGTCTATAAATGTAGGCTAATATACCTTTGCTATACCTTATACACATTTCTGCGGAGAAGAGATTTTTCAGAATATTTTCAGCCAATTTGATTGAATATGTTATGAAAAATCTCTCTTTCATACTGATGGCCAGCAGTTATGTTAACACTATATAAAGGTTTAACTACAATCTTGTTAAAAACTTCTTCACTGGCGAAAAGATAACAAAAAATAAAGCTTGTCACAAAACATTTACCACAGACAATTCCAGCTACAACTTTGTTGAGCAAATAATCACTGTATAGAGCATAGCTTCAATCTTTGTGTAAAAGTTGTAAAAAAGATTTATGTTCAGAAATAACTCATCCTAGTTCATTGCACTCAACAATGTGCAATTACATACATTTTTTCAGGGAAAAGTAGTGAGTCAACAATCTTATCATTGATTAGCTTTTTTGTAACAAATAAACCATTCCATTGCAAGCTGGTTGAATATACCCTTCTTTGAAATTCTATTTCGGAGGTGTTTAATTTTCTTTTCCTAAACTACCAAAAACTTTAGTCTAGTATAGCTAATGTGGAGACCACAAACTTTTTGGAAAAGTATATAAAATCTAAATTCTCTAGAACTCTCCTGACATAAGACGAAGTTATAACTATGGAGGAGGGCAATGTCAGGCTCTGTAATTGCCACTGCATTTTTATAAAAGATTGTTAATGATAAATCTGATCGATCTCACTTTTAACTGAATTAAGCTATATACATATATTACTTACCCAGGAAAAGCTTTCGTCCATACAATCCTTTCAATAATAACAATCATACAAAACCAAGGTAAGTTTTCAGTTCGCAGTAATAACATGAATAAAATCAGACATATAGTTCGAGTATACTTCACATACGAATATTTAAATAAACTGATCATAACCAGGATTAGTAGATATATGAGACGTGATAAGTTTATAGTAATCAATGTGTCAATACCCAATGAAGGTAATATCCTGTAAAGCATCAGCAAGCAAAATGTAAAGAAAAATATTAGTCTTGTAACTATATTCTTTTCCTCATTGATGTAGATGAGGAACACCAGAAAACACAATGTAAATGTAATAACCATTAATTCAACTACTCTATCATTTTTATTAAACCAAGTTTTTAAATCTTCAATTTGTAACCATTTAACGCCAGTATGATTCCACAAACGTGCCAAACGAAAGGAAAGTAGCAGTAGAGTAAAATAGAGTGTGTTTGTTTTTTTCATGTTACAAATAAATAAATAAATAAAGTATGTTGTGGTGAAATAGTACCATATGTAGTGTTCTTCTTCTATTAAACTGGTTGATATAATACTCAGTAGTGAGATAACAACACAGAATGCATCGTACATTATACTCATATTAACACTCCCAACTACACTTGGCTTTGTTATGTTTCTTTTGTTCTTTTGATACCAAATCAATACCAGAACGTAGCTCATGATCAAGGTTGCTGTAAATGCTAAGCTTATACCAAGTACCATTAGCTTAGAGTTATAACCAGTTACAGCATTTTGTAACTCCATACATACTTTACTTAGTATGATATCCGCCTGTGAAAATTTAGCCTCTCCAGCACAAACATCATTTAACTCTTTGAATAGAGAATTACCAATTTGAGATTCTGCAAGAAAACTTAATTGACAAGCAGTTAGCTGTTGAATGCGGAGCTGTTCATTCTTTTCATATAGTTTGTAGAATGTCGGAATTGGTCGACCAACGCTATAAAGTTAAGAGTTTGATGATAAAAACAGTTAAATAATCACTGTGGAAGAGTGCATTTTGAGCATAGCTTCAGGCTACAAAGCTTGTTACTATGCTAAAAAATCAATCCTTCATAGTGATAATTAGCTTTATTTTAACTGTCATTTAATACACTCAATGAACAAGAACTGATGGTATAATGGCACTAATAGTAGGCTTAGGGGTAAAAGAAATTGCTGTTAAGAGCAATTTAAGAATTATTTTGCTCTCCAAATGTATTTTAGGAGCAACATTTTGTGGTAAATTTATTATGCTACTTCAGAGCTTCATAGCCAGGAAATTTATTAAACACATGATTCCTGACCATATTGTCTTAACATGAAATTTTACAAGAACTTGACAAACGCTATCCTGAAGACTCGACGGAATAAGAAACTTGTTTGGGATTCTCACAAAAATTATACTACAGTGTAACGAATAATCACTCATTAGACAAGGTCGAGTTTAATATGAGATAACATTGGACTTTGCAAAGTAATATTGGACGAGACCCTGCTTAGTCTAATATTACTTTCATAAGCCCAACCGCATAATTGGACAAGGTTGTGTTCAAAATAAGCACTTTGTTATACCCAATTGTACAATTTGAAATGGGCATCCTCGAAGACTGATTTTTCAAAAAGGCTTTTCCAGAACGTTCATAACAACATTTTCTGAGGAAATAAGCACTCCATCTTCCTTGTCTAACTGGTTTGTTTTCTTTAATAAATTCCTGACTTAATTCCTTCAAAATTAAATTAATCATTTGTTAGAATCAAAAGATCACAAGTTATTTTGTTTGTTTTATTTTTGAAGTAGCGGTTTTTGTTTTGTTTTGTTTTATTTTTGTATTGCTCGCAATGCCATAACATCAATGGAATTATATTTGAATGTGATTATAACCTAAACAGCCAATCTACTGTTCGAATAGTCGTGTTAATAGGGTAAATGTTTAGAAATATATCTGAAATTGTTGCAAACAGAATATCAGGAATGTTACGTTACTAACTAGCCAATCAAAAATAGAGGCTAGGACACAGGGTATATTAATCCATAATTATTTGATACCTAGAGCACTGAGGAGTATAATTATTGATTACAGATACTAGATATGCTATCACATAAAATCAAACATTACTCACCTAGTAGATGGTAAATGCAAGCCAAATAAAATGGAAATTGTAGCTGCCAAGTCAATTTGTTGAATCCTATCCTCTCCATTGAAGTAGGTTCCTGAATAAAAGGTATAGATAACTACAAGAAGTTGCTCCATTTAATGATTTCCATATCATAAATCAAGTAAATAAAACAACTTTGCAGAATGGGGTTGAAATTTTGTGACTTTTCATATCTTTTATTGGGTATTAAAATAACGTAAAGATTACTTTTCCAGGGGTAATCGCTTTTTCTCAGAGGATATTTCAAATATTTTTACTTATTATGTTTTGTTGGATGAGAAATAAATTTCATATAAATAGTTTACATTAATCACTTATTAAACAGGTGGCAACTTTGTGTATTTTACAAACCAGATTCCAAGTTATAGATCAGAAATTGTATTTTACAGATTAAATATCCCAATACTTTTATTTGGTTCTGATGATGATGTCGTAATAATTTATTTCATAAATGGCAATTTTATTGACACAACAATCTGACAAAGTTCCATGCAAAACATGTATGCAGAACAGGATTTATAGAAAAGGAACTTTCAAATTATGACATTTTTGATATTGAGTCTTTTTCGAAAAAGCTCCCCCTCTAGTAAGTGCCACTCAATGTTGAAAAATTTAATAAGAATAACTAATAAGAAAAATTACGGTCTATCAAGAAAATGTAAATCTAGAATGTGAACTTTGAGATTGTTTTGGTCTCCAGAGGACACAGCCAGGAAAACACCATGCACGGGCACAAAAGCACCCTTCCCCCATACTTACAAGGGTAATAAAGCCCAAACTTAATAGGCATACTGAACAATATCAGCATAATAATGTTCAAAATAAGAACAAATGATCACCATAAAGGAAGGATGTTTGAGCATCGCTCTCTAACCTTACGCAATGCTCAAATATCACTCCTCCACAGTGATTATTTGTTCTTATTTGGAACACAGCAGAAGTCATTTTATATATTCTATACAAATTTACCCCAGGACAATTTAAAAGGATGAGTTTTGTTTTTCTTATGTTTGCTATGCTACTAAATATATTTTTGCAAGCCTTTAATTAACTGACTGAATGTCATCTATGGATTGTTTTAGTAGTGTTCAGCTGGACAGCCAAAAACTATACTCAATAAACACTCTTCCACATGTGAAGTGCGACAGTTATTTCAAGGCTATCTCAGTGAATAGCAGGGCTCGAAATAACAGCCGATCATCACTGTAGAGGAGGGAAAAATCTCTCCTCCACAGCGATGACCGGCTGTTATTTCGAGCCCTTGAATAGATACCTGCCAAAGTATCAATAAATATAGCAGGTGTATATATTTCTTGCAATGATGCCCCACCATGGCTACCTGCATCACTCATACCATGATCACCACATATAAGCAACAAGGTTTTGCTACCAAATCTGTTATCACGATCAACCATAGAATTATACAGACTTCTAATCACTTCATCCATTTCACGTAATTTAGGATCAACATATCTGCTAGAAGGACCATCTAAATGACCAATATGGTCAAGTCCTAGATAATGTAATATCATTACGTTCCAATCTGTTAGTTCATATTCGTCAGCAAGATGTCTTGTTACATTATCATCAACCTGCAAGGAGAAGATAAATTTGCTATGAGATTGTTTGAAATAAAGATAAAATAGTCATAGTGCAGAAGAGATTTTCGAGCATTGCTTCAGCCAAAATTATCTACAGTAAATGCTATACAAAATCAATGAAAGCAAAAGGTAAACCTAGCATAAAGAAGATGATGAATGGATTCCATCTTCTATCAACTGACACAGTGATTGAAATAAGGGTCTCAAAAATAAAATCTACATGGGAGAATACTGAGTCAACGATCTTGCAATGGATTGGTTTCTTTGTACTGAAGAAACCAATACATTACAAGTTCGTTGACCTGACACATTTCTGTACAGATCCATTTTTGTTGTATTTTGTCAATGTTAGTTGATTTAACCCTACCAAAGAAGTTGGTTTTGGAGCGAAATTTTGAGATGGTCGCTAAGTCCTGACGCATCAAATTTGAAATTAATTAATTGCCTACCAGGTTACTTGTGTTGTTAAAAACAAAAATCAAATAAGAGCAAAGATTTAACCAGGGGTTGAAATAACCACAGTCATCATTGTCGAGGAGAGCTATTTCGGATATTTTCAGCCAAATTGGCTGAAAATATTCTGAAAAATATTTTGTTCACAGTTATGATTGGCAGTTATTTCAACCCGTTTGACTTCCGCTGTTTTTATGCGCAAAAATTAATGTTTATATGCTCAAAACGAGTATGCGGGAAGAGCTCTGGATTTGAATATTGCACTGAGTCTGGATAGTTCTTACCTCTGTAAAATCTGTTACAAAGAATGATTTTGTCCCATCTGAACGTAAAAATTGGTTGGGGAAAAGTTTTAACCAGGTATCATCACCATAAAATGTCATATTGAAGCCATCATGAAGCAGGCTAGTAATTATATTATCCTCCGTAAATTCAACCGATGCGGCATTTAGGATGATCTCACCGAAACCAGATATAGCACCAGAAGTGAATGCCTAAAATAATATTAACTGTAGAATATCAACTGTGGAGGAGTGGTTTAAGTATAGTTTTCAGCTAAAGGTAGAGCGTGAAATAACAACTGCAAAGGAGGGTATTATGTGAAAGAAGATTGACCTCCTTCACTGTAATACACAATTATAGCAAGTAATCACTGCAACTTCAGGCTACTAAGTTCACCCTCCACAGTGATTATTTGTTCTTATTTGGTGCACTGAGATATCCCAGTGAGCAATTTAAAGTTAGCAGTAAAGACGCTAGAAAAACGAATGTTGAATGACAAAGGTTGCGTAAAATATATCAGTTGATGTGGATGAGTGACTACTGAGCATAGCTTCAGGCTATACAATCTGAAACTATGCTCAAATATCACGCCTCAACGGTGATTTATAGATGGTGCAAAACAACGCATACAAACATGCAAGTATGGCAGAAAAAAATACTAAGGCATGAAAATGACAAAATAAAGTATTTTTTTGTTAAGTAACAAACTAAAATAAGAGTATAATTCACTTTGTAGGAGATATTTTTGAGCATATCTCTAGCTTTATAGCCAGAAATTATGCTCAAAAACTACTCCTCCACAGTGATTATTTACTCTTATTTTGATCACTGTTATTAATATTAAATCATAGTTGCATGAACCACCTAAAACCATCACGAAACCACCTAAAACCATCACAAAATCACCGAAAACCAACGTGAAAATGACCCTACTGTAACAACATGTGCGAAGCCTAAATATAACCAAACTAGGCTTCGTCTTTAAGATTTGAATCCATATTTGTTAAAGTTGCAGCATAAGTAAGGTACTCAGGGTATACAAAGTGTCATTACTTAAGCTGTGGGTTGAGAAAGCTAACAATAAATAGGAACACAAATTCAATCTATTTCAGTTTCTAATAAAATATTACATTACCGAGTTCAAACAATAGACATAGACCATAGACATTGCAAAGAAAAAATGCACACATGCAATTTCATTTAAAAATATTCTTATATAACTGAGACTCTCGCTAATTTCTCGTAGGATTTTAGCTTTGCGTAGCCTAAAGGCCATTTTCCATTTGGAGGTTTTTACTGCTCGGGCGGGGAAATACCGCGCAGAATTTATTTCATGCATGCGTATTTGTGAAAAAATCTCGATTTATTCACAAATATGCATGCTTGAAATAAATTCCACGCGGTATTTTCCTGCCCGAACAGTAAATATCTCCGAATGGAAAAAGGCCTTAAATATATCACATTTCCTATCAATTTATGTGATCCCTGATCTATCACACAATTTAAGTGAACTGTTCAAATGAAATTATTATCAATTTACCCGTACAGGTTCAAAACATTCAAGTAAAATACACAGGGTAACAGCTATTTTGAAGAAAAATGAGATTTTTGTGTTTAAATGAATTCAGAAGTTTCTGCTTTGACATTAGTGCTGGTTTTGGGTAGTTTTAGGTGGTTCCTGCTTTTAGTAACTACAAATATTAAACATCCGGAATGAGAGAAAATGTGATATAAAATAGGAAATCCTTTCCATTTATCTTATCATTTAAAACACAAAAGTAAGTCACCACTGTATTATAATAGAAGTTTAGTTGGAGAATAGGCACAAGTAAATAAATACTGTTTAAACTTGCAAATATCAGATTTCAAAATAAGAGCAGGGCTCGAAATAACAGCCGGTCATCACTGTGAAGGAGTGATTTTTCAGAATATTTTCAGCCAATCTGTAAGAGTAATCACTGTGACTGGGTGATTTTTATGCTTCAGGCTTTGTAACTTGAAGAAATGCTCAAGATCGCTCCTTCACGGTGATTATTCGCTCTAATTTTGACCACTGTTAAAATATTTAAAAATATAAAATGGAAACCTTTATTCGAGGCATAGTAACAGTAGGTGGTTTTGTTTGAGCTTTAAAACTAAAACAGAGAAAAATTTGCATTTTATAATGTTATGCCTGTTTGCACCAATTACAGTAATATTTGGATCTATATTTAAAGGAGAACTAACGGCGGCATAGAAAGTTGGTCTTAAATTGTTCATAATTATCTGAAATATCACTCTGTAAAATTTTTCTTTGCAATAATATTACTTGGTTCGGCTGAAAATTTACATAGAAGATCACTCGCCCTCACCATTTAAGTAAACTTTTTATGAGTAATCCTGTTTGTTATCAGATTTTTTCTGAGGTCATTTCGCGAAGCAAAATATATAAACATAAGTGATCACACATATTTATGCTCTGAGGTCATAAGCATGATAATTGTATGGGTATAATAATAATTGATGCCTATTTTGATTAAATGTAAACCAGAACTTACTCTAAAGTTACTCATGCATAAAATTAGAATTTATAATTTCCAATTCAAACTTGTAAACATTGCTTGAGTATATTGTGTAAAAAAGTTTTGTATCTAAAGTTTTTATAAGAAAAAAACAGTGAAAATATGAACATATGTACATATAAAAGAACGGTTTAGTTATTGGACATTGTATGGAATTCTTTGAAGATTCTGTTTCTTCTTCGATGCAAGATGTATGCTTTCTGAAAGACAGTTTTGTTAACCCTATGTAGGCCAGGAGGGGGCTCCGTAAAGCCGGGAGGGGGCTCCATAAAGCTGGTAGGGGGAGGAGGCTCCGTAAAGCCGGGATAGGGAGGGGGCTCCGTAAAGCTGGGAGGAGGGAGGGGGCTAAAATTTAAGCCTACTTTGTTAAAAATTATGTAAATATATTTCTATTTCGTGTAAGTTTGACCACAATGGAATGTTTTTATCAACAACACAGTGTATTTAATTTCTTGTTGTTAGTTCTCCTTTAAAGGAACATTTTATGTATGCACCAACAAGAGGAGAAGAAGTATTATGAAACAACACCCATATACTATTTCCATTTAATTTATGTACAAAGAAAGGGAACTGGTCCATATTTCTATTTTCTACTAACACAAATGCCAGCAATACAAAAGATAAAAAATTAATGGAATATGAAGTATGTTGTTAACAGCAGCATAAACTGTCATGAACTGTATCTCAGGCTATATACCGAACAAGTTGCCAGGAGACCAGGAAGAGTATTGGTAATTAATTTATCTACGGTGGGAGATTTTCAAGCATAGCTTCAGACTTCAAATCTGAAACTACTGTACTAAAAACCTCTACTTGACCTCAAAAAAGCATTCTTACAGGGGTTAAAATGACTGTTGGTCATCATTGTAGAGATGTTCCAGAACATTTTCAACCAACTTGGATGAAAATATTCTGAAAAATCTCTTCTCTGTTAGTTCACCTGCTCTTAGTTCAACCCCTGTTCTTAACAACCACCACTAGAAACTATGTATTGATTTTAAATTTTTCAATGTTCTCCCTTTACTACGACACATTTTCAACCATGTTCTGTGAAACAGCTATTGTAACATTCCACAATGTCACAAGAAATCTGTTCTTTGTAGTAGTCTAATAAATCTGTCCCGTAACGTATTGTATAAATTTTGACTAGAAAAAAAATAAGAAAAAATAAGAAATCTTTCCTCAGAGTTTCACAAGATTTGTTATACTGTATCCGCAGTACTAACTGTGTGTTCAAAATATCACTATAACACAGCCTTTTCTTATGGCTACTTCAATGAACAGCATGTCAATAAGAGGGGGCCAATGTGTGCCCATGCAGTGAGCCAAGCAAAAAAAAAACTAAACAAAGGAAAAAACCATTAATATGCACAGTGAAGGAGAACTATGATTCATACTACATTTTCCCATGCTTCGACAAAACATGATACACAGAAGGGTATAACCTAAGGCCAAAAACGAAGTCCGCAGTAAAGATGCAAACAATTTTTGCCAAATAGGCAGCAAGTAAACTAAATGTACTAAATACAACTCCTTGGAGCCAACAAGGTAGTAGGTAGATTTTTTGGCATAGATGCAGACTACAAAAACCATATACTTTTATTTCAGTCACTGGATATCAAGGACACTTAATTTATCAGTGAAAGTACTTTGAACTTGGCTCATGCAAGTCTTAAGATAATGGTTGGACATCACCTGTGGGGGAGCATTTTTTGAGCACAGTTCTCAGCTGCAAAACTGAAAACTATACTAAAAAAATACTCCTCCACAGGTGATGTCCGAACATCATCTTGATGCTTGCTCATAGAATCAAAATATTTTCACTAATGTTTTTGTCATCATTTAATGCATTCTACAACAAATCTATAATATCTCCCAGTAATATTGGATATGATTATCCATTCCTTTTCACCTACCTCTTAAAACCTAAAGGATGAGGGAGGTGTAAATTTAAATAAAATTCGAGCCTGAATAACTGCCACACATGTGAAAAAGTGTATTTTTTTAAAATTCATTTTTCTCCTCCATAGGTGGGGATTATGTATCAGCAAAAAATGCTGACATCGGCAAAATAAATGTACCTTTAATATGGTTAAAAAGTATATACTTACTTCTTATATGTATAAGGCAATGGTCTCTCTCAGACATACCGGTACGATAAATTCTCAATTTAGCGCCTGGAATGCTTGTTTAAAAATATGCACTGAAAGAGAGGCATTTAATCAAGAGGGGCACATTCAAAAGCAGGCACCTAATTGAGCATTTATGGAAGACCAATTACAAAGAATCTCAGAACTGTAATTCTAACCTGTATGTTTTGTTGGTAAAAATCTTTTCCTGAAGAAAAGGCATTCTAGAAGGTACCCTCTCAGCATTAAACACAAAATCAACTCTTAGTGCATCGATAACCATAACTATGAGATGCGTATACTTTGCTGGGACGGATTTTAACTGCGTTCTTGAGTTGTTCTTCTTACTAGTTTGATTCATTGGTAGAAAACCAAAGAAAAAAGCAACGCATGCCACACAATGAAGGAATATTGCAGCAAGAATAATATATTTATATGATAACATCTACAAATGAAAAATGAAACTTTACTTTGAGTGCTGGAAATAAGAAGAATAAAAATAAGTGGTCGAAATAATAACTGTGGAGGAGGGATTTTTGAGCAGTATTCCATTGTTTGTAGCCTGGAGCTTCTCCACAGTGCTTATTTGCTCTTATTTCGACAATGAATATGTGATTTTGGAAATAATTTCAGAATTTGTAACTTGAAGCTCGCTCAAGCTAACGTTTTGCTCAAACAAAGGTACGGTATTAAAAGTAGCCGACCAAACCCAGTTTGATTTGCATTACACATTATACAGTGTTTGAAACATGTCTTTACTAAGATGGTAAAGTTTCAAGACAAATAAACAATTGGAACACCTTTATCAGGGTAAAATTGTATCAAATCACTGTGGAGGAGAGTAGTTAACCCTATTCAGGATGGGAGGGGGGGGGGGGCACAAAGTGCCCCCTACCATATTTTTATTCATAACTTCTGTACTAATGGCTATTACGGCTTGAAATTTTGAGACTTTTCCTATAAT
>JAULBZ010005106.1:0-13812 GCA_032360805.1 Neoturris breviconis | reverse complement strand
TGCTTCCGTGGCGCAATTGGTTAGCGCGTTCGGCTGTTAACCGAAAGGTTGGTGGTTCAAATCCACCCGGGAGCGGTGATTTTATATAATATCCTAATTTTTATTTATTTAAATCATCTCTATCACCTCTCCTTCACCGTTGGAATCCTAGGAAGAAATATTATTGTAATGACGTCGCACTAGGCAAAAAATTCGCTTCGAAAATCAAAAGAAGATATCCCATTGGTAGAAATTGACGTCACAATTATGTGACGCCAATTTCTACCAATGGAATGTCTTTTTTGACTTTCGCACAGAATATTTTGTCCGTGGAAAATGAAAGTTTACGCTAGTGTTATATGTTTTAGTGAACGGATTCCCTGGTAGCAGTTTTTTAATATGTGCTGATTTTAAGAAAATCAAATATATGATCATATGTTGACAGTTAGTGTCTGTTCCTCCCATCAATCAAGTGGTGTTCAGATTACAATTATGATTACACTCTCTTTCATATACATTTCACTTATGTTGATATAAGAAGGACTCAATAGAGGTGCTAAGCAATTGTACATATCCCTATTTATTACATGTCTGAGTGCAAGTGACAGTGTAAAATTTCATTAAAGGCTATGAAAGAAAAACTTAGAGCCCGATCTGGAGATTGAAGCTCGATCTGGAGATCGAAGCTCTTGCAAGAGCACATTTAAATATGGCACTAATAGGCTTCCGTATTTTCAAGAGTAGTTGTAAACCTAAGAACCCAACCTCGCTTCTTGCCTTCTTGAAACATTTCGGAACGAAACGTTGCTAAGAAACCTAGAATAACCGAGTTAACTTTTATTACACAACATTGTGCAATAATGTCCAAGTAAAATAAAAGCATTTCTGGTATCTACGAAGAAGGGTGTTAGTCAACGAGCTTAAATTCTTCGTTTCAAAGGAGCCAATCACTGAACGTTGTGTTAGTACGTCAGTTCTCTTACCTGTGCATTGATGTTTGATGACACACTCAGTTGGTATAAACCCTTTGTCACCTTTCTCGTTTAAAACATATATCCATTCCTTATACTTTGTATCGTTTATAATACCAGCAAAATCTCCACGATCAACCGTGATATCAGTTTTACCTTGTTGTTGATAGTCTTTTATCACGATTAGTTCTGGATGACCACATTTTGAGTGCACTAAACTAACAGGTGCCGATTGGCACCTGTCTCTACTCTTTTTGTGTTTTACCTTTCGTACTTCATAAACCTCGTTTTTACGCGAGTTGATATGTTTTTGTAGTTGTATATGCTTCTGTAAAGATTCTTGTGTGTCTGTAACTATGAGTTGTTTTAAATCTTGTGAATGTTTTCTATGGTTTTTCTTGTTATCTTCTTGATCGCTTTCCTCGTACTTCCCACTAGAGACTGATACAACGGACGATTTATGCGTACCATACGTTTTCTCTATGGGTTCTTCCAAAGATGCATTCTGATGCAGTGATGAAGAAGAGATATCCCGTTCTAGTGATGATGATGCACTCCGTTGCATTGATGAAGGAGTGGCATTTCGTTCTAGTGACTGATGAGCACATCCTTTCTTACACTTTCTCCCACATATTGGTTGAGTGTCTGGCACCTGTGATTGAGAGTTATATCGTTGTTTTCTTGGTGATACTGCTGGCATATAATTATCGCTATTTTGTCGCATGTAAAGTCCTTTAGCATCAGACCATTTCTGCGAATTTTTACTTGAAGAACGTGGCACATAGCAGCTAGATATAGTACTTGCAGGACTTACAGATGAGCTTGTTGGTCCATTATTACTCGAGTGATCACTTACTCTCCTGTTCATAGTATGTTGTGCAGGTAAGCTCTTCGATTTTTGTTGTTGGTGGTGCCGTGTTTGATCTCCACCTCTAAGATGAAAATCATCCGGGTGATCAGAATAATAACCGACATCTGACAATTCACTTGGATATCGTGATATATTTTCGTCACGACTTTCGATAACCCGACAGTGACGTCTTGGTATATATCCGTCAGAGCCATTTTCGGTGCGAACAAATATCCATGCTCCCTCGCTAGAAATAAATCTTACTATTTCTCCAGCTCTGACTGGAAGTTCCAAAGCAGAGCAGGGAAAATAATCCTCTACTACTTCAAATAACGGCGCCTGACGTAAAGATATGTTGTTGATACTATTTGTGACGTCATCTGTTCCATCTTTCACGGAATAAGCATCTGGGTGAAGCGTATTAGCTCTTTCTGAAAAAGAACATGCAAAATACATTTATAATGGATATCTTGTAGAGGCTTCTCCAAATTTCTCATCAAGCTTTCTCGAGAATAGATTTGAAACGAGGATGTATTCAAGCTTAAAGAAATTATTCTGTGAATAAAATAACGCTACAATGAAGGGTATTATGACGACCAGCTTGTAATTGATTGGTTTCTTCGTGACAAAATAACCAATCAACTAGAAGGATAGTTGACTCAGTATTTCTGTAGATACTAATCTTAAAGAGCGTATTATAAAGTAAGAGACTGCGTACAAAATTTACCACAGATAAAAATCGAGTGGGCAAGAACCTGTTCGAAGTCCGCAGTTAAGACGCTAGAACAACGTTAAGCGACGTTATTCTAGCGTCTTTACTGCTGACTTTAAACAAGTTTTTGCTCACTGGGATAGGTTGAGGTTTCATTCGTTTTACTTGTGGTTTTGTGACGCGGTTATTTTAATGAAATTATAAATCTGAAAGGAATTTGACGTTTTATCTTACATAAATTGCACAGCAAGACTTCTGAATCCGTATATACAATTTGTTTTTATTTAAAAAAAACAGTGAAATTTTGCTAAGCATCAATGTTTTTCTCTTTTTTTAGAATTTGAACCTCGTTTTGTTTTTATTTTCTTCTTTCATTTTTGTGATTTCTATGTGTGGTGACATTGATGTATTAAAGATTACTTATGTATACCAAAAAGTATAAAATGTTATTTACTATGTTCTTACAGAGATTTTGCTTCATAAAAAGTTTTTCTCTTTGTCATTATCCCATTACTCTTATAAAGTGTTTTCTTATAAAAAAAAGTGTACGGAATTGACCTTTTCACAAATACATGCAACGAGGTGTTTGTTGCTCAAAGTAGAAACTTGTTACAATGCAATAATTGCATGTATTTAATAAGTTATTATATTGCAACAAGTTCTATTTTGAGCATATCTTCCGTTATGAGCCTCGCTTCTCTCTCGGTCCGCAAAAACATAAACAAAGAATTAAACCAATCAGCTTTGTCGATTTCTTCGTTTAAACATCAAGTGCGCATGCGATGTAGTTTTGAAAATCCTGAGATTTTTTTCAACTGAAAATGTGACGTTTGTGCATAGGCAGAGATACATCGAGGTCTATTCACGTAGGCTACAAACACCTTGTTTTCATATATTTGTGGAAAGTTCTATCATATGGAACAGTTTTCGGTACCTTTTCACATTGTGTTACTTTAATGACGTAATGTTTCGTCAATAAAGGTTGATTTCCACGAGGCAAAAAATTCGCTGTGAAAGCCAAAAAAAGACAATCCATTAGTAGAAATTGACGTCATATATCGTGTGACGTCGATTTCTACCAATGGAATGTCTCCGTTTGACTTTCGTGGCGAATTTTTTCGCCCCGTAGAAATTAACCCAGCGTTTTCATCGATAAACAACAAAACAATAGTCTTAGTCTCAATCTCAATTTTTGAATTCAATTTGAATTGGAATAAATATGCAATGAAGAGTGTTATACCAATTGATTGGTTATTTTGGCGCACCAACCAATCGCAAGAATCGTTGACTCGGTGCTCTTCTCTGCGAATATTACTTTAGAGATGCTTCCTTAGTATATATTCCATGGTTACACGGTATTGAAATGAAATCTACGCCTATTATGTTATTTTGGCTTGAGCATGATATATATGGAAAGAAAAAAAAAACATATTTTACAAATCTTTCACAGCAACGAAGTTATTTGTAACCAATATTAAAAACCTAGGAACGAGGTTGCTCTAAGTTTTCACATCTAACAATCCAAATGTAAAATATCTTACCTTTTTTTTTGAACCCTGAGGGACACAAGAATGACATAATTAATGAAAAACTTCAAATTTACTGTCATATATATTCTGCGTTCCAACAAAAAATGAAAAATAAGAACTTTTAAGTGGGCAAAATATTGTTCAAGGTCAGCAGTAAAGACGCTAGAACAACGTTAATCAACGTTGTTCTAGCGTCTTTACTGCGGACTTTGAACAAGTTTTTATCCATTGGATTTGTATATCAAATATTTGTAAATTTTGATGACAAATATATTTTTAACATTTCTTTTATCTCTTTTCATAAAATATTATAATATTGACATAACATGATCAAACTAGTTCCATTCATCTTTTTCTTATTATGACGAACTTGTTCCCAGGGATTTTTAGCAGAATTTTAAAAGCTGTTTCAAGAAAACCTGGGAACGAGGCTGCTTTTATGTATAAATGAAAAGTTTCGGATAGCAAATATCAAGTGCTAACAAACGTAAATCAATGAAATGATAAAAACAAAAACGCATAATTTGTATCAAATATGGTGTCATGGTAACCAAGAAACGACACTTTAGGACCAATAATTAATATCCAATATTGCGTTCACGTGACTTTAATTCCTACCAATCGAATGTCTTCTTTTGACTTCTAATCTGTATTGTTTTTTGGTCATTATCTGATGAAGATAGCTTACAGTTAAGCTAAAAAATAAATTATACACTTTTTTGTGACGCCCGCGAAAAGGATCCAAACGATAAAAACACCACGAATAAACCCGATTCATTAACTCGTCTTCCGTTGGAGGTGCAGCAAAAAATATAAATCAATGACTTGGTGTGAAATAGTACCGGATACGGTTAAGGATACCTTCATAGTGCTCGAGTAAGAATAGCTTCAGGCTTTGTAGCCTGAAGCTGAGCTAAAAAAAACCCCTCCTCCACAGTGATTATTTGCTCTTTTTTCGAGCACCGCATTACTGTTTTGTTATCTATCCCCCGTCTCAAAAGCTAAGGCTACTACTAGGAGAGGGAGTGTCCTCACCAAATCTTAATCTATCTCCAGGTTTTAACCCTCAATTTACCTTATTTGCCTCGAATCGTTCGGTATAGGCTGACAAATATAGTTAAGGTTGGAATAACCAGGAAGTATCCGTGAAGGAGAGTGTTATATTCAATGAATATGCAATTGATCGGAGTATCTTCGTAATCCTATCAATTGACAGACAGATCAACCAGACAGTCCAACTTCACTCATCAAACATTAATTTTAATCTTAGAGAACTTTATAGTTATATAATCCAATCTTCAATTCAACAAAAGTCAAATCTCATTATGGTAAGATTTAATTTGTTGACAAATTTAAAGATTATTTTACACACAAATCGAATAAACATAGTTTGATATCATAAACAGTTTCGATTTAAAAATCTGATCCTTCTTATTATTGTCTATAGCGAAGAGTTAAGGGATCTATCAAATTATTAGTTTATTCGTACCAATCCATTGTCAAATGGGATGTAACATTCTTAACTGTAAAATCCTCCCTCTCATCTTCCCCACCTTATCCCCATCCCATCAATCATTATCTCAACAAATTCCAATCAAAAGTATACTTCACTGACAATTCACGAAAGACCTCTCTTACGAATCTCTAAACTTAAGGCGGATCTCCATTAGGCGAATTCGTTTGCACGAATTTTAAATGAAGCCATTGCATTGGTTGAAAGTGATGTCAACTGTTAGGTAAGGTCGCTTTCAACCAATGTAATGGCTTTATTTTAAATTCGCCGGAACGAATTCTCCTAGTGGAGATCCGCGTTTGAAGAGGTACTGCCAAGGCCAAATACAGTCCCAGTTATATCCATATATGGCAATACACGGTTTGTATATAGGTTGTATTCGAGACAGTAGTTGGTACTCGGAAATCTTATCTTTTTATGCGGACTGTGTATCACCATATATGGTAATAAAAATAATATTTGAACTAAAAGAACTTTTATTCTAAGAAATAAAATGAAAACAACCCAAACTCGTTCTCAGGACTTCTTTCTGAAATTTGATAAAATAGTGGAAAGAAGCTCTGGGGACGAGGTTGGACAAGAGCTTTTAAAAACATATACATAAAAAATATTTATCTCATAATTTGAAATAAAGCGAAGGTATTGAATGAACAATCTTGAATTTGATTGGCTGCTTTCTCTTGGAAAATCCAATTAACTTCAAGATTGTTGACTCAGCACGTTTCTCTAATGATAAAAAATATTCATCTCAAAAATATATTAAAACACGTCTTATATAAACATTTGGCATAACTGAGTCGCAAAATATAAAACCTCATTTACACGAAGCGAAATAGCCAACGAATTCGCCAGCGAAATATATCTGGGCATGTGTAGTTTGGATTATAACAATAACAAACAAAACTTCGCAACTTCGCTTCGTGTGACGTCAATTTCTACCAATGGAATGTCTTCATTTGGATTCCGCGTGGAATTTTACGCTAATGGAAAACGGCCTTTAGATATATTTCGCCGGCGAATTCGCTTCGTGGAAACCCACCTTAATAATAACTGTAAAAATAATAATAATAAATTAGGGTTCAGACAAGATTATGGAAGTTATATTCCAGGATTTTCTTCATAATACATAGTAATTTCTCTGAGTTGTATGCTGAAGACCCCGAGTACAGTGGAACAACACACTTTTTTCCAGCTTTCTTTTTTGACAAACAAAACGAAATATTCAACTAAATACTCTTTGTTATAAGCGTACTGAGATTCAATTTTAAAAAAATGGAATATCTGAATCAGAAAATTACCTTAATATATATTTCTCCAAATAAAGTAGTTAATCAGAACACAACACTTATCGGAAACTATTTATCTAAAGAGTGGCAGGCAGAACCATTTTCCATGAGTTTTTCATGAAGTCTAAAAATTTCAATCAAATTCACTGAGTTTTCCAGGCATTCCCTGAATATTATCAAAAGCAGCTAATTTTTCAGGTTTTCCAGGTTCCGTGTGAACTAATTATTACATGTAATGTAATGGTCAACTTTTGTATAAATTGCTGAATCAGCATGCTTGTATTAAATCCAGGGATTAAACAAGTTTCAGGCGATTACTTTTGATCAAAACTTCCCTTTGAATAACGAAACTAGTAAATCTGACATAAATTTTCTAACATTCTTTTACACGAAGCAAAAAGACCACCAATAGGATTAATGTGGCAAGGCAGAAGAACAACGCGACCAGCTACACAACATACATGTCTAGACTTGTTTTATAACTATAAGGGACTATCTCCAAAATTCGTTCCCAGGGGAAGAGTGCCGAAGAAACCAATCAATTGCAAGCTCGTTGACTAAACACTCTTCAATGTAGATTAATGTTTCTCAAATTTATTGATTTAGACTTCTTCTTTAAAGCTGCTAAAATATCTGCTTTTTGAAACGAATAATAGAGATGGCTCCTAAAATGTCTTGTCTGTATCTTCTCAAGAGTAAAATCCTGAAGTATTTCATAAAGTGTGTTTATTTGTCATCATAGATACGAAAAACTCATTGCCACAAAAATATTTTCACAGTTTTCTTGCGCAAGTACTCAATAAAATCATGATATACAGTGCTCCAAATAAAAAGCAAAGAATCAATGATCTTGCAATTGATTGGTTTATTCGTACCGAAGAAACCAATCCATTGCAAGCTCGTTGACTTAACATTCTTCATTGTAAGCCCCTAATTTTGATTGGTGGCATATATCCGGTTAGATACACTATCCAGTGGGTAGAAATTGTTCAAAATCCGCAGAAAAGTTGCTATAACAACGTTGAATATATTAATAAATATTCTAAATTTAAAAAAATATATATTCAATACAATGGACCTTTTCATAAAATAATGAAAACTGGAAGTCACTGCACAAAAAGGAAGTTACTGCAGTGCAATAAGTTCGACTTTGAGCAACGAACACCTCGTTTTCATTGTTTTGTAAAAAAGTATATTGTATCCAATTCACAAATTATATTGTTGAAAAAATGAAAAAAATTCTCGCTTTTTTATATAAAAATCTAAGTGCAAATTTCTTTATGCAGTGTTTGAAATACATTTAAGCCTGAAGCAATGCTCACAAATCCCTCATCCACAGTGATTATTTACTCTTATTTGGAACACTGTTATGCAAAAATATTATATATTCACGAAATTCCAATGATCGATCTTTTATTTTTAAAATTATATCCATTGTAAATATCGCAGTTTGGATGAAAACAAGGCTGGATATGATAAAACAAAAATTGAAAGGGTTTTGATCATTTACAATATGTCTGTAATATAATGGTTTCCACCTGTCACATATGTTTCGAAATTTCACAATATAATAATTTAAATGCGTAGTATTTAAAAATCAACTCATTGCTTGAAATAAAGAAAAAACAATCATCGTGAAAGAGATATTTGAGAAATCATGATTCTACAGTGATATTTGCTCTGATTTAGAGACCATCTCAAAAATAAAATCTACAGAGGAGAGTGCTGAGTTAATGATCTCGCAATGGATTGGTTTCTTCACACCAAAGAAATCAATCCATTGCAAGTTTGTTGACCTAGCATACTTCTGTACAGATTCATTTTTGTTGAATTTTGTCAATTTTAGTTGATTTAACCCTACCAAAGAAGTTGGTTTTGGAGCAAAATCTCGAGATGGTCCCTTAGAATGAAGTAAGAGACAGTGATCCATTTTTAAAGAAAACAGTGTTTAATCATATTGTTATAAAAAATAAATAAAAGATCTGGTGTGATCATAAAGCCTATACTTGTTATATAAACTACCCGAGGTCTAAATAAGATATTACATAGACCCGTAGAACTCTATATCTGTGTATTCTCATTTATGACAATAGACAACCCAAATACAGAGCTATACAGGTCCATATTTAGTAATCTTTAATGAGTATTGAAACTGGCGAGTTTATTTGTTAAGAAGAAAACTCGTTGATCCAGTACTCTTCCACATAAAATTCCTTTCCAGACTAACATCTTATTCTAACAATTCGATAAATACTCCACTTCAGGTGTAATTCCAGATATTTGTCTAATCATCAATAATCTTTGTTTATTCTGACCCCAATCGTAGAATGGAATGAAGAATAATACCTATTATAAGGAAGGAATGTAAAATTATAAGTATGGTTTATGGTTATAAAAATTCACAGTGGAGATAAGAACCATTGATAATATGATATACATGCATCTATAAACCAAATCTGTACAATGTATTCCCTAAAACTCTTGAGTATCAAATAAATTGAGGGGTTGGGAAAAAAATAGGACGGCATAATATTTTAATTTTAGGGGGAATGGCATTGGAAAAAGTTTTTCATCAATACAATCGTTAATTAGCCCCCTTCTTGGTAAAACATCTAAATAGCCAAGAAATAACAAATAAAAAAACTTTACAGAAGATTTGTGTTTTTTTCCTTTCTCCTCGATTGTATACCATTTTTACATGAATAAGCGTTGGGGGGTGGGTTGAGATATTTCCCAAATATTAATAAGAGGGGATGCTTATTTGATAAAATGCACTTACCAGGTGCAAAGAATATGAGAAAAGTATCTATGCATAAGATAATAGAATAATGTATTTGTTTTCCCACTATATAGAACTGCAAAATTTGAAGTTCTAAAGCCACAAAATAACTGTTGGACGTCACCTGTGGAGGAGTGTTTTGGAGGTGATATCCAACAGTTATTTTGAGGCTTCTGTTATATACATACCATATTGAGAAGGAAAAAGAATGGAAAACAAACTGGTAACACGCCAGATGAAAATGAATGCGCCTAAAATAACATTGAGATAATTATGTTGGAAATACATTAGCCGTATTAATTTTCACAAATATTCCTGTCAAAGCGCAAAAATAAGTAGACGTGAAACGGTGATTCGCAACAATTTATATGCGCAAAAAAAATTCAAGCTTTCTTTTGCGGCACAAATATTCTGATTCCAAATGCGAGCAAGATAGAAACACCTGATCTCTTACCTTCCTTTTGTGTAATAAAGAGTATAGCAACAAATTATCCATGTTTCAATTTCCTTCTGCTACCAAATTTTGTGAAAATTAGCACGTGCAAAATCAAAGAAAAAAAATACACGCCAAAATTAACACGAACAAATAAGAACAAATTATTACATAGCTTCAAGCCTCAATGTAACGTTCGGACATTACCTGTGAACAAGTGTTTTTTTAGTACAGTCAAAAACTGCACTCAAAAAACACTCCTCCACTGGTGATGTCTGACAGTTTTCTTCTTGAGGCTGCATATGTAGCTAAAGGAACAAATGAGCACTGAACATGGATAATTTGTATACTTCATAGTAGCTACAAGACTGAACACTATATTTCTAGTTTACCTTAATTTCTGTACCACCATTATCACCAGCTCGGACCTTAAATTCTACAACATCCAACCATTGCATAAATGGAGTTAGAAAGTGCCCTTGTATAAACAAATTATCATCATCAACCTAACAACAAATATACTTTTTAAAGATGTACTAATTATTCATTTAACACCCTGTGCATTCAGAGGTTGAAATAAGGGTATATAAATAATCACTGTGGAGAATAGATTTTGAGCATAACTTCAAGCTTTGTAGTCTGAAGGTACGCTCAAAAATCACTCCTCCACAGTGATTATTTGCTCTTATTTTGACCACTGCAATTTAATTAATAAATTAACTTTTACCCTGGGTGTTTAAACAGATTCTAATAAAATATTTCAATATATTATTTTTTACTGTTTTGATATTATTTATTATCTGACTGATAAACCCTTCATATTTCCATACTTTTGTGCAGAATATACTTTATAAAGAAGAAAACTATGGAGAATACAACATACCTGAGAACCATCAATATTCTCCACTAAAGCTCTAAAGCCCCAGCTGCAAATGAGGATCTGACCAGATTGGCAACCATTTTGTGTGCAAACAGTGCTTTAGTAGAAAAATTTCAATTGACTACCATAGGTGGTAATTTAAATTCTCATAACTTAAATGGGAGGAGCATTCATTCAGTGGGAATTAAAATGGTCATTTCAAAATAAGGAAAAATAAAGAAGAAAGTGTTTTGAGCTAGAATTAAATTTTTCTGAAGCATGCTCAAAAATCATCCATCCACAGTGATTATTTGCACATATTCATACCGAATTACTAGGAATAATTTAAATTTACCTTTGCTATTTTCATACTGCGAAACCCATGAAGCTCATAAAGTTCCATTTGTAAAGTTGCTAATCCTTCTTTTAGCTTGTGAAAGTAAAAATTTGGATCATCCCTCAGTATCCAGCTGTAAAATAAACGTTTGGAAACATATCAATCATCAATTTAAAGATAACATATTTAGAGATATCCTTGAAAATTTAATTTAATAACCTACAATAAGTAATAAATTACTTGATAAGAGAGTGTCAACAAAATACTTTTATCCCCGTTAACAGATTTGTCCGTAGCATATACACATATACATATTTATGTACCTAGTCCACTAAGCCTTACAGTAAATGGACTTTTGATTAGTTTAAATAAAGTTTTCCGGTTCATAATCTACAATACATCATTCCTTTGTGCCTCTTTGTTCAAGGTAGCTTGCACTTATGACAAAGGCAATATGATTTGTTGTGATTTTTTCTCTTAAAAAACTAGAAATAATAAATTTGCTACACAGTGCTTTTAATGGCTTAATGTATATCATGGAAGCCATGAAAAATGCACTTCTGAAGTCATGGAAAAGGTTTTTGGAAGTCAGCATATGGTTTTGTTTAGAGATTCTTGTTGTTTCCATGAGATGAATCTCCTAACAAGAAAGAGAGATATTTGTCCCAAAGATTTTGATTTGATTTACATACCTACAGTGCCTAGTTCAATGAGATGTAAGTCTTTTGTTGATGCTCCAGTGTTTGGAATAAGAGCAAATAATCACTGCGGAAAACTCTTGCTTGAATACAGTATATGTCTAGCCACTATAGATACTATCAATAACACCTCTCTCACTTTCAAAGTTAAATTATATAGAAATTTTAGTATAACCTTTCTTTCTTTTGATGGATTGAACGCAGTCCCGGAATCCATAATGCCGGCCTAAAAAATGCTTGAATGGGTGCCTGTAACCAACTAAAAATTGATCCAAAGCATATCATGCAAAACATTTTTAAATTATAATTAGGGAATATCTATGGAATAAAAGCATGATGTTTAGCTACAGAAGAGAGTAAGAGCATTGAATCAACTGTTTCAAGGAAAATATGAGGAAAAAGAAGTTTGCTTGTTCATACAAATCTGTTCTTCTTCTAAATATGGCACATCGTTCAATAGTCATTATTAACACTATCCTACCTTATTCATACTAATTATCTGCACAAAAAGGTTATTTATTAAACAAAATTTAGTACAGAAATTATGAGTAAAACGATGTATGTGATAATTAATATGTGCAAAAATATAGTTTCAAAAATAATATACGACCCTTGGCTTGTATTTGCTACTACTCTAAATGAGTGATTTATAATAATTTATAAAATGTGCGTAAATTATGCATATCATAAATGTGCAAAATTAATTCGCACAAAATTATTTTTTTTCTTATTACACAAAACTTAGTACTACTAATAAGGTTTCGTCCTGCTTAGCGACCAATTGGCTGCTAAGAGGGGAGAGGGTATTGCATGGTGGCCGTTAATCTGTGACAAAAACTCAGTTAAATTAGACTAATAAAATAAATTTGATTTTTAGTTCATTGTCAAGAATGTAAATATACTTTCCATGAGGGATGAGGTGATTATTTGATTATTTGCTGTGAAAAATGCTAAAATACCCCTTTTATTTCCAATTTTATATTTGATATTGTGTTCAAAGCCAAATAATCAATAAAAATGAGGTAATATTAATCAGAAAACAGGAAATGAGGCAGATGACTATGAACGAATAATCAAATATATATGGCCTTAGAGTCATAGCTATAGAATACGAAAAATCGATAAACATTTTTGCGTAGTTTCCATGCGGGTGAGCTCTGCAGAAGAGGAGTGTAGGTCATTTCCAAAAGGGTGAAACCGACTGCCAAAAATTGGTTACGGTATCTTATAAGAACACCTCTTTTTCCAAGCTAACCATAGTTCAAACAGGAGGTGAATTACAGCACAAGAGCAAGTCAAATCTCAAAGATGGGCCTTTTTTCCAGATACTAAGAACAGGTTTAATTCCCAGCCAGTATACCCCCTTAGAACACCTATTTTTAACGGTCATGTCCCGTTATCCGTGGCAGTTTGAGTATGTACGTGGCCCTTAAGAACACCTCTGTTCGCTGTTTTTGTCAAATACATATAGGTACAGGTGTGCAGTTATGTGTGCAGTATGGTAACTTTCCCGAATGTACGTTAACCATCAGTTTTCTTCTTTGGACTTGTCCAATTTATGCGCCCTCGATTCAAAATCCACCATTTTGTATTTACATGAATCCACATATATATATATATAGTCACATATTATATTCGTCCATATTCATGTCCAAGGCCATCATATCCTTGCATCTTAGCTTTGGCTCTTGCTTTTAGATAGGATTAGGCTATTCAGTCACGTGACAAAATCGTTCGACAAGATTTTCCGTAAATCACGCGGAAACTCGGTATGCTATATTTTGAAAAGTTTATATGTTGGTGCCCATATGATTTCTTGTTTCCGCGAGCTATAGCGCTTCGGTACTGTTTATATTGGGCACATTT
>JAULBZ010005105.1:0-13813 GCA_032360805.1 Neoturris breviconis | reverse complement strand
GCCCTCCCAATAGATTTGTTCGACGGGAATTAAGTTAATTTGAAGTTTTATTTATGTATTGGAGTTTCGATTTTTTTTCTACTCCAAAGAACACGTCCGTCCCGCTAGATGACGTCAATAATGAAGTTTCATATTGTGAATGATTACTGTGAAAGGGATTAATTTTCAGGGGAACTAATTTTTGCGGTTACAGGATTTTCTAGAAATTCGGAGGGTATTTCTATTAGCACTTGAGGCCAACTGTTGTGGAATTAATTTTTCTTGAAGCTATGTTTTTAATATAACAACACTTAGTATCCTAACATTTCCTAACATTGAACATAAACTCATAACTAGACAGACATGAAACAGTAGTCATTATAAATTTTAAAAAATAAACAAAAAAATCCCGATCAACACTACATACATGTTTTGATTCTTGTAGAAAAGCCCAGGTGTGAAAAATTATCAATGGATTTTTATCCCAGGGGGGCACGGCTTAAAGTTTTGAGAATCAGTCGAATATTTGGCAGGGATATATAATATTCGTGTTCTAGGAATAATTCTCAATATTACTTCCGTATATAATTTTAGACAAGAGCTTATTTTCTCGCTTGGACAAAAAAGCATATTTTCTTATCTTTTGAAGCAAAATAAACTTTTTCACAGCAGACATTTTCCTATGAAATTATTCTCATGGTTAAAGCAAGATCAAAATTGGCTGAGTATTAATAATTCAACGGTGAAACTGCAGCATAATATGTGTCACAATAAAGTAACTCTTACTAATATGACGGAAGTGAGATCTCAGTTTACCGTATTATAAACGTACATGCGCTAAATGTTCAATATTCACTATTCATTATTAACACTACACTACAAGAAAATTGCTACTAGACTACACACTCTCCAGCAATTACAACATTTCATGTCCAGCTAAAAAGTTTGTTATGGTCTTGGTCACACATACTGAAGAAGATTAGCCTAGAATTGAAGAGAACACAATTTGAAATCTATTCTCGACATATCAGTGTGATCTCACCGAACAATACAAAACAATGAAAGAAATGTTCCGAAATTAAAAATGATGGGATTTACGGATATTTCAAGAATTGTTAATTATGTTATCTTTGTTTATTTTCAAATCCTTCCCACTGCAAAGTCCAATTTGGCTAAATTTTACTCTTGAAGCTTAAAACACTGTGAATGCTAAATAAATCATCGCTGAAGATAACAATCATGATCATATTGTTTTTCCAAGATTTTCTAGTAAAAGTTAAAACATTGTAAAATAAGATAAGAAATTAGATTTTTTGTGTGGTGGCTGATAATGATACAGGCAAGTGACGGTAAATTGAGACTTCACTTCTACCTGCCTATTACAAAAATGTAACAATACCTTGTGTTGATACACCAAGAAGATTAATTATATTTATATGTTTGCCAATAGTTTTCATAAGATCCATTTCCTTAAGAAAATCAGTTACGTCTTGTTCTTGTGCATGATCTAAAATTTAAATGTTAAATAAATTTTTCATCATTCATAAGAATCTGCAGAGGATTTTTTTCTACACACTAGCAATTTTATACACGTTGTAGAACTGATCGCAAAACAAGCAGAAAGTTTGATGTGATTATTTTTCCAAAGAAGATTTTAGATACTAAACAGTTTTCAATAATACTACCTTTTAACAATTTAACCGCAACAGCCATTTCGTTCTGAAATTTTGGTAGACCATAAGCATCAGCTAACATCACCTTTCCAAATGTTCCCTCACCAAGCAAACCTTTGAACTTAATATTTTTAAATGGAACTTCCCATTCTGGGTCAAGCAATACTGGCCTTTGTAAGTTCAGGAAAACAGATGGTGTACGGTCTTTAATTTCCATAGAAGAAAAATACTTTCTCTTAATACAATATACAAAACCAATGATACCGAAAAAAGCAATAACAGCAACAACAGCAAAAGCAGCAATAAATATAGGACTTAACAATATACCTTTGCCACCACCTGCATCAGGCGCTAAATTAAACATAACATGATGAATACTAAACTTATATTTTACAGAAGACCGAATTTCCAGATCCAACCAATTACCCCCAGTGAGCAAAAACTTGTTCAAAGTCAGCAGTAAAGACACTAGAACAACATTTTCAACGTTGTTCTAGTCTCGTTACTGCAGATTTTTAACAGGTTTCTGCTAAGCGAGGCATGCTTTTAGTCAGCAAAGAACTAACATTTCAAACATATAACTAGCAAATATTAATCGAAGAGTTAATAATTAAAACCTTTCATTTGTAATTTCGCAACATTCACTTTATAAGTATCCAGTTGATAAAGCCACCAGTTCGGCAAGTTATACATTCGATCCGACACTTTCTCGCCGCTCTCTACATACGATCTAGCAGTTACTGTAAAATTTGTCTCCATGGTGCCAGTATATAGAACAAATACAAGTTTCATAACTTGAAGTCTGCCATAATTAGTAACTCTTTCTATGTGATATGGAAAATGGACTTTCTCTGTCAATACAAATGTATTATTTATCTGTTTCTGTGATTCAAACTGAACACTATCTTCATAAATTGGAAGAATTTCAAGGGAAACAGTTATGTTGGTGTGAGGTGCTCCATAGAAAATTTTTTCTCTTGACCCAGGAAATACACGATAGGCGGGTGCTTTTCTGTACATATCAGAATATCTAAATGCTATAAAATTGAAAAATATTAAAAGGTATTAGTAGAGTAAATCATCAATAAAATCTAATACGGAATTAATGCTCTGGTTACAAAGATGCGATTACTAACTCTTTCTGGATCATGCCAGTAAACATCGTTCTCTGAGAAACAATGGGAGTTCAGAGAATTCCTCTGAAGACGATATTTACCAGCACCGTCCGTAAAGTTTAAAAGCTGAAAAAAGCTTCCACAGCAGAATGTTCTGAATTTCTCTTCACTGGAAAGTATTGAAGGATTCGTTTCAATTTTTGATCAGTGTCCCCTCCTAACAAAATTGTTTATTTTTAGGGGACTGCAAAAAGAGATACAGATACTCTCTATGAAAACTGTTGCATACTACCATTATATACATGCATAAACATATATAAATCTGATTCTGGATACCCAAGATAAATATCCCAAATAGATAACTGTGTTCTGCTGCTTTTCGTCAATGAATGAAAACATGGTATAGTCACAAACAACCTTATCTCAAATCTAACTCATATTTTTAACTTTCAGGAATTTGGAATTACACAGAGTTATTTTATAAGAAACTTAAGATTCCAGCAAGAATTGGTCTTACTTGCTTCTTAAATGATCAAAGTGAAAACTGTAGGTACTGCTAAAAACGTAAAATCTTAACAAAAGATACAAAATAAAATGGTCCGTTTATTGTTTTGTATTTTTGTGACAACTAAAGAACTGTTTTTAATCCAAATAAGAAATATAATCTGTTTTAGAGATTAAAAACTCGAAACAAATAATGGTTAATTCTTTCAGTTCTATGTTTCTTATTTTTTTACCCAAATTCAGAACTGTTTCTTATAAAGCTGTTACTTATAAAAAACAATGTGTATTACCTCAAAAGTACAGTATTGAAAGTAACCCACCAAAATGTGCAAAAGTTAATAAATCTAGTATAAGGAAATAATTTATACATCTTAGTACTACCCTATTACCCCGCATAAGAACGCATGAGCCTTTAACAAGGAAATTTAATTTTTTCAAATTCTTTTTATGAAATTTTAGCCGCTTAATCCTATTTGGTATGGGTGGGGGGAGGGAGAGGGGGAGGGGGCACAAAGAGCCCATGTGATTTTCTTTTTATAATAACTTATGAAGAAATGGCTCTTATGACTAGCTATTTTGGGAATTTTTCTATATTTATCTAGGATCATTTTGAAGAATATTTTTTTTTGGTAACTAGGGATAATTTTCCCTTAGCAACCAAACTTTTGACAGGTGATAACTTAGTATTTAACCTCACTTATCATCCTCACTTATCATCCAACATGTTGGTAAAATTATGAGAGAAATAAATCTTCTCTTTATGCCAAATGCAGGACATTGCAAAGTTTTCAATAAAACTCCAATAGTGGGGTTTAAGAGAGGTAAGAGCTTAAAGGATCATTTAGTAAGAGCAAAATTGCTGAAAACCCAGGAAGTGTAGCAAGTGTAGCAAGTGTAGCGGAGTTAGATGTTGTGTTTGTGATAATATAAACTCCACTAAGTCCTTCGTTATTTACCAAAGTGAATATTTTGGGGATTTAGAAAAAATGTAGCCAACATATCTGGTTCCCCAGCAGAATCGATTAGATTCCACATTATATAATATATATGTGTGGTGGTAATTTGCAACTACTACTTGGGAAGCCCGATCTTTCAGAGTTACAGTCTTTATCTCTTTGACTCCTCCTGTAAAATCTTCTGTTTTTAAGACTTTTAATGTTCAGTTCAGTTTTTAAGACTTTTAATGTTCAGTCACCTTTTTATCACAAAGATTTCTATTCGTCTAGTTGCTTTCATCGCACATCTGACTTATGGAATTCTTTACCATTGTCTTGCTTTCCACCTTCCTATATATTCCTATATTTAAATGTAATGCTAATTCTCTAAAGTTAACCTTTCATCTTTGTAAGTTCTGTGTCCTTCTTTTGTAGCTCTCCGCCAAGTGTGGCCTTGATGCCTTGCAGAGAGCGACTTACTTAAAAAAGAAATTGATCAAGAGAATAATATTATTTTCAAAATATTGGTGATTGGTGATTTACTTTTTAACTTTTAAAGATCTGCAGCTGTATTGAAATGTTTTTTAAACATGATTTGTACCATATTTTATATATTACTGTTTTATGATCTTTATCTGTTTGTTGAAGAATTATATATAATCTATATGATGCACAAGTATGAAGCATTAATTTTGTATTTTTATATACCGTTGTCTTACTTTGATTTCCTAGGAAGCCAGTCGTTTTGGTATGTTACAGGAAATACAGATTTAGAAGTAACAAATCAAACATTTGAACCAAAATACTTATTATTTACATGTACCTGCTAGTTAACTTGATTTTAGTACTTACCAAAGTAACCACTCTTAATTGTTTTTCCATTTACATTTTCTGCCATACACGTATAATTTCCAGCATCGTATTCCTTAACATTCATCATACCCAAAAATTGTTTATTAAATAGGAAACCATTAACATGATTAGAATTATTAGAAATCAACACTCCATCCTTAAACCTATAAGAAATTTTACTCAGGTCAATACCATGTGGAAAAAACAATCAAAGGTACTGTATTACATTGTCACTGTTTGAAATAATGTATTTATTAAGATGGTAAAAGTTCCAGTTCAAATAAACAATTGGAACACCTTTAAAATTATAAAAGGTAAAAGGTAAAATTATGTCCAGTCACTGTGAAGGAGAGTTGTGAAATTTCATATCCAGGATAAACACCCAAATTTTACATGGCATTAGGATTTCATACCTTTATTAAGTTGTAAAGTTCCAGGTCAAATAAAAAATTGAAACACATTCATCAAGGTAAAAGTATGTCAAGTCACTGTGGAGGAGAGGAGTGAAATTTCATATCAAGGATAAACACACAAACTTTACATGCCATTAGGATTTCATGTCCATATTAAATTAATAAAGTTTCAGATCAAATAAACAATTGTAACACTTTCATAACCTAAAGCAATGTTTAAAAATAACTTCTCTACAGAAGATATGAATGTATCTATGTATATAAAGTTATACTTATAATGTATTTATTTTGTGATTTGGGACTATTAAATATAAGTACATTAGCAGTGCCATTTAACTATTATATACATAACATTTATTAAAATGTGGTTATCATTATCTGTTGTTAAAATTAAAAATAAAGATAATAAATATAACAATGCAACAGAAGAATACATTTCCCAGCCCATTATCCAGAGGTGTTTTGATAGCGTTGGAACGCTATGGGCACATAAAAAAATGTCCTCAAAAAAATAAATAAAATAAAAATAAAAAAAAATAGAACAAAAAAATAAATAAATAAACAACGAATGGCTCCCTACTTGTCTGCTAAACGGCACGTTAACAAACAAATAAATAAGCCAATAAACAAATAAGTAAATAATTAAGTAAGCAGATCTTAGTAAGATATTATTTATGTTAATTAAGTAAGATGGTAGATATATTGTTGTGAAATTGTAAAGTTTCGATCGTGAAGAACATAAACATGCAAACAAAACCTTGTCCAAATACATAGTTTTGACTAGAACGTTTTAGTACTGGGTGAAAAACCACTAAAACTTGACTTTATTTATCCTGGAAATTCATCACGGGAAACGTATTTTTCGCCCATCTGGAAAGAAAAATCTCAAAATTTTCTACTCGGTCCCCACCATGGGGGGACCTCCCAGAGATACTATAGTAAGTTTTAGTACCTTAAAAAACGCTGTCCCCAAAAAAACTCTGGATATCGCACTGACATGAATGCACTTTTTTTGTGATGCTGTTTCAGCAAAATTATGAACTGAAAGACAAAAAGTGAGAGTTTAGCCATGTGAAAATAAGAGCAAATAATCACTGTGGAGGAGTAATGTTTGAGCATACCTTCAGGCTACAAGGTTTGAAGTTACACTCAAAAATCCCTCCTCCACAGTGATAACATACTCTTCTTTTGACCACTGAGAAGGCAGTGTTCAATCTAATTCAATATAAGTGATTATCTGATTGCAGTGAAGAATCTGTTTTTAGTAAATGGTCAGTGGTTGAAATAACAGTGAATATTCACTGTTGAGGAGATATTTTTTAGCATAGCTTCAGCTTCGGTTTTATTTTTACCTTTTTACCAAAAATGTTTCCTTTTATAGAAAGGACCAGATCCAGAAGGCGCAAGAGTAGGCATTACTGGTGGAACATTTGGAGTTGGTACAAAATTTGAATACAGAGAAGGACCAAGTGGACCACCTGGACCTCCTGGCATTACTGGAGGTATTGGAATTAAGGTAATTTAGAAGTGATTGTTTATATTTGTTCAGGCTGATAGTTTTCAAGCATCAAATACTATTCTTGTACTTTATTTAATTCTGAAAACTCGGTTAAAGATTAATCATCTTGTATAATAGAGAGATGTGTACGAAGGCACATAAAGATATGCCAACACTTCAATTAATTTATGCTGATTGTCAGCACATTCAAATTTTTATGAAAAGAACATTCAAATTAAGATGTCATTTTTTACTTATTACATTATTTTTAATGATGCTAAGCAATTATCTATAAATAACTATTATGTTTATGTTAGGGAGGTGTTGGAGGACTCGGTGTTGAAGGAGTATCTGGTTTACCAGGACCTACTGGTGCTTTTGGAAGCCGGGGTATGAATGGTATGTCAGGTGCTGATGGTACTAAAGGAGGCAGAGGAGAACCTGGAACATCTGGTCCTCAAGGTAAACAAGGAGCTGGAGGACAAGTTGGTTTTCCAGGACGACAAGGACCATTTGGATTTAAGGGAGAAAGGGTATGTATAAATTTCCAATTATTTTAGTAAAACATTTATTCTCAGATTGTCATTTACTAATTGGTTTAAAGTACAGTCTCTAAGATAAAAACCAGAGTATTCCGTTGTTTTGTTGCTCAGATTATTACTAGGAAATTACCTCCAAGTTGCTGCTTTTCTTATTCCAAGCCTTTCAGATAAACACAATTTATATGTAATGTCATTTACCTAATTTGCATTTCAGGGTCCTTCTGGTCCTGTTGGAAGTGGAGGAGACAAAGGAAGATCAGGAGAAAAAGTAAGTTATTTCCTTAGTTTTTTTTGTATTCTAACCTTGGTAGCTACTATATATATATACATATATACCAATGTTGCTGTGGGTCTACCTTGCTGAGGTCAAAATAAGAGTAAATAATCACTGTAGATATTCTCAAGAATATCCCTCATCCACATTGATTATCTATTCTTATTTTGACCACTGCCATAGGTTCACGTCCTAGCACGTTTGACTTATAGTCACTGTGAAGGAGGGATTTTTGAGCATAATTTCAGGCTTTGTAGCCTGAAAGCATGCTCAAACATCCCTACTCCTCAGTGATTATTTGTTCTTATTCCAAACATTACATCCATAATAGATAGAGTGATTAACAACATGCTGAAGTGAGAAATCAAATTAATCCAAAAGAGCTATGAACTGTTTTGGAAGTGTTCCTCTTAGTGCTTCAATGCGAAGATATATCCCTATTTCCATCTTATAAGCAAAATGTCAATTATTTACTATAGCTTTTTCAGAGGCTTATTCCAGTTGCTATTAATTTTAGGGTTACAGTGGAGAAAAAGGAGCTCGTGGAGATCAAGGAACTATTGTAAGAAAATTAATTGTATCATACTGTGATTTCTTATTAATACCTGCCCAGTGGGCACACTTGTTTAAAGTCTGCAGTAAAAACGCTAGAACAACATTCAACGTTGTACTGGTGTCTTTACTGCAGACTTTGAACAAGTTTTAATGTCAAAATGTTTCAATGTTGATCTGACGTAATGTGTTTTGGAACACCCTTTTACTAGCATTGGTGCAAATCTCGCAATAACTGTCGTACATAACCTGTATTTTTGAGCACAGTTACCAACTTTGAAACTGAAATCTGTACTCAAAAAGCACACCTCTGCCGGTGATGGAATAACAGTATTTTTTTCATTGAGACGGTGTGAAATACTTCTGGCAATCACAGTCCACATTCAGGATCATATTCTTTCTTATTGTATTAGACCTTTGCATCTCCTGTCAACCATTGTATAGCATGTGTGTATTCGAATGTATAGGGGTCAAATTAAAAAAGTATTATCAACAAAAGAAAGTGCTGTGTCAGCAATTTTGCCATTGTTTGATTCCTCTACTACGAAGACATTGATCAATTGTTATTTATATTGGCCATGAAATAGTGAATATATATAACAATAAAAACAAATCAAGTTATAAAATAAAGCAGAAGCTTTTCGGTGCTAAAAACCATTATCATCACTGATGTATATAAGCACTGATGATGGTTTTTAATACTGAAATGCTTATGCTTTATTTTATAATTTGATTTGTTTTTATTGTTATATATTCACCACTCCATTGATTGTTGACTCAGTGCTTTTATCTTTATGTAGGGATTTCAAGGACGAGGTGGTCCTGAGGGACCTGTCGGACCCCCTGGAGCTTTCGGACCACGTGGACCTGATGGTGCTAGAGGTGCTCAAGGTAAGGTTGGAGAAGATGGTGTCATTGGAACCCCTGGTATTCGAGGACCACAAGGTTTAAAAGGAAATCCTGGTGAAGCAGGAGGCAGAGGTCAGAAAGGAGCAACTGGAGATGTTGGACCAGATGGAGACCAAGGAAAGCAAGGCCTGAGAGGTTTGGCTGGAGAGCCAGGAAAAGCTGGTGGAGCAGGTAAAAAAGGTGCAATTGGAAGTGTTGGTCTTCAAGGTAATCCAGGTCAAATTGGACAACAAGGAAACCGTGGACCTTCTGGAGTCCGTGGAATTGTAGGAAACCTTGGAAACAAAGGTCAACAAGGTATCACAGGAGCTCAAGGTATCTCTGGTGAAAAAGGAGAAGCAGGAGATCTTGGCATTGATGGACCGCGTGGTGCACCTGGAAAATCTGGTATTGAGGGAAAGATTGGCAGAGCTGGACCTAATGGTGAACCTGGTTCGCCTGGACTCCGTGTAAGTAGGAGGTTATATTAAGCATGTTATTTAAGCAATTACCCAGCCGGCAAAAACCTGTTCAAGAACGTTGTTCTAACGTTATTTTGCTGACTTTGAACAGGTTTTTGCTGACTAGGTACATACATAGAGTTTGAACAATTCTTGCAACAGATAGATTTATTCACAATTGCTTATGTACTACTACTTTTGTACTACCTTCTGAAGTTTGCTATTGTGCTTAAAGTTTATCAGTGTCCGAAATAAGGGCAATTAATCAATGTGGAAATCATCCTTTATTCACAGACAGACTATATTAATGTTTACGTTAATTTCATTTATTTGTTTTGTATTTTAGGGCCCATCTGGTCCCAGTGGATTATCTGGAAGAGATGGACAAACAGGAGCAAAGGTAGAATATTTTTTATTTCCTATTCTAGTTTTTACTTGGATATAATATCATTAATGTTACTCCTCTTTAAACAAAGTTTTGGGACCATCTCCAAAATTCGTTCCCAGGGGAAGAGTGCCGAATCAACGATCTTACAATTGATTGGTTTCTTTGTACCGACTTAACACTCTTCATCATAGATTAATTTTTCTCAAATTTATTGATTTTGACTTCTTTAAAGCTGCTGAAATATCTGATTTATGAAACGAATTTCGAGATGGTTCCTTACTATAATTTAAATTAAAAAAACTAGTGTATGCTCCCATCAGATCTGTAGTTATTCTCTTACCGAGCGTGATAATAACCAGCCAAATATTACCAGCGGAAGTGTGTTTTTGGACAGAGTTTGCATCTACTAAGATAAATATTGTACTCAAAAACACTCATCCATAGGTGATGTGTGACAGTTATTTTCAACATTGATCAGGAAGATATCTTTATTATCTAGGGTAATGCTGGTGAGCCAGGTTTCACTGGAAAAGAAGGTGGCAAAGGACCAAAAGGTTTAAAAGGACGTGCTGGTGATAGAGGAGCAAGAGGAGAAGGTGGAAGTATGGGAGCACCAGGAGCCCGAGGGCGTGATGGTAAAAGGGGAGCAGTTGGACTTGATGGCAAGAATGGATCTCCCGGACAACGTGGACCTCGTGGTTCTCAAGGAATAAGCGGACCTATCGGATTGGTTGGACAACCTGGTGATAGTGGTGAAATTGGTAATAATGGAGCAGCTGGTAAATTGGGACCAAAAGGTAGTATTGGAGCACCTGGTGGAATCGGAGAACGTGGACGACCTGGTGAACCCGGTAAACAAGTAAGGAACTTACTTCATTACTGGAAATAAGAGAAACTAATTACTGCGGAGAAAATCACAGAGAAGTGTACTGAACCAATGATCTTGCAATTGATTGGTTTCTTCATACCGAAGATTGATTGGTTGTTCATATCAAAGAAATCAATCAACTGCAAGCTTGTTGACATAACATCCAACTGTAAAAGTTTGTTGAATACGGATAAATTTAGTTTCTTTAAATCTTACAAAGGAATTAAATTACTTTGTGTTACTTCGCAGGTCTCGGAATTCACGTCGGCATTCCCCTGTGGAGGAGCATCTTTGGAGACTAATTTGAAGCCTGTTGGCTGCAAATTAGCCTCCAGGCATTCCCCTCCACAGAGGCCTGACTTCGTATTATAATAAATGGATGTTTATCTTTCAGTAATATTTAACTAATGTAGAAATCTTATCGTGTTATCTTTTTCTCTTTTAGGGTGAGAGAGGTGAAGAAGGACCTCCAGGTACAGCAGGTACACCAGGATCGCAAGTAAGTAATAATCTATTCCCTACATGTACCCGACGTTTGATATGTGGTAACGTCTAAATGACGTCTGTTTGGTGTCTAGAACGATGTGTTTTTGACATTGAACTCCAGTGGGCATGTAACATCTATTCAAGATTTGATTATGACTAGATTATGACTAGATGTTGATTACAATAATTGAGTGTGGACAGCGTTCTAATTGGCAAAAACTTGTTCAAAGTCAGTTGTGTTTAAAGTCCACAATAAAGACACAAGACCAACGTTTTCAACGTTGTTTTAGTGTCTTTACTGTGGACTTTGAACAAGTTTTTCCCTGCTTGGGGACTAGAAATTTTCATTATTTATGATTATATTAAAAGCAAAGAATATAGATAATCGAGCCCAGTCATTATTATTATTATATCTTGTTGTTAGGGTCCACCTGGTCCACGTGGAGCTCTTGGTGCTGATGGAAAAGATGGTACTAATGTAAGTATTTATTATTTACAGCCTATCCCCGGTTACCTCTATATGGACTGTGTATTGCTATATAGGGCAATACTGCAAATGATTGATTAAACGCCCCCAGTCAATTAAACGTCCATGTGGAATAAACGCCTCAGTCCCTCCCGAAAATGTTGATTTTTAAAGAAATGTTTGGATAAGCATGGAACAAGTAAAATATAACAAAGCTTCTTTAATAAACTTGACAACGACATAGATATATGAATGTTTTATATTTACCAAACACAGTTGCATCCAACATGGATCAACTTCAGTGAATATGTTATGAATGTATATGATAATAATTAACTTCTTTGCATAATTATATAATAAACAAAAACGTCGAAACGTCTGCCATGAAAATTTTGATATTTTTTATAAACGCCTCTGTCAATTAAACGCCCCTGTCGAATAATCGATCGATCATTGACGGTATAAAGTCTATAAGGAAATATACGGGCTTGAATTTATTATTCTCATGTAACTATATTTTGAGTAACATTTTTTTTTTTATCGGTAACATTTTTAAAAATGGTACCAAAAGCTGCAATAAATTCGTGCGATATGACACGAAGGTTTAATAATTATGTTACATACATTCACGCATTTACAATAGTCGAAATAAGAGCAAATAATCACTGTGGAAGAGTTACAAAGCCTATAGCTATGCTCAAAAAATCCTTCTTCCACAGTGATTAAAATGCATGCTTATTTCGACCTCTGACTATATGTTAATGAGTTCTGATGTCGATTTTAGCTGCAAATAAAAACTGACTACTGTATGTAAAAGAAAGTCTAGTGTAGTCTGTAAATCTAATATCTCTTGTTTAAATTCTGCACTGATTTGTTTTAGGGTAACAAAGGAGAACAAGGAAGAGGTGGTCCCGCTGGTAAACAGGTATAATATTACTAGATTGTATATCGAAGTAGGTGATTCATACTGTTTATATTATATGCATTTATATGTGTCTTTTCTGTTTATATAGCTCTCTAAATAGAACATCTTTAAATTGCGTGATCTGCAAAGGAGGGTGTTATGTCCCAGTGAAAAAAATAATTCAAAGTCCGCATTAAGGACAATGTTTTTATTAAACGAATTTGAAATTCATTGATTTTTTTTGGAAGTACTCTTTTCCACATATACAGTGCTGATTATAAGAGTAAATAATCCCAAAGTAGGAGAGATTTGTTAGTAAAGTTTCGAATTAAAAAGCCTAAAGCTGTACTCCAAAGTCACTCCAACACAGTGATTATTTGTTTTTATTTTAAGCACTGCGTTTGAAATAAGACCAAATTATCACCGTGGAGGAGTGTTTTTGAGCATTGCTTCAGACTTGCTACACAATGATTATTTTCACTTATTTCGAACACTTCTGAGTTTGATCATGACGCTATAAAATTGTATTACAACTTAATTTTAGGGAATATCTGGACCTGATGGAGCAATGGGACCTCTTGGACCAATTGGTCAACAAGGTGCTCGTGGTGAACCCGGAGATCCAGGATCGCCAGGCCTTATTGTAAGTACTTTTCGATCCTTAAATCAACTGCCGGACATCACCTGTGGAGGTGTGTTTCTTGAGTATAGTTTTCAGCTGAGAAGTTGAAAACTACACTCAAAAATACTTCTCCGCAGTTATTTTTAATTTTGCTAATCAGGAACATCTATTGGGCAAAAGCTTGTCCAAAGTCCGCAGTAAAAACATTATAACAACGTCATCGGCGTTGTTGTAGGGTATTTACTGCGGACTTTGAACAAATTTTTACCTACTGGAATCTATTTGCATGAAATTTCATTTCTTTTTATTTCTCTTCCGCATATAATTTATTCATATATCTTACTTTACGATAGTGGAACTAAGAACATCCTGTTATAGAGGCTTACAAAACGA
>JAULBZ010005104.1:0-13814 GCA_032360805.1 Neoturris breviconis | reverse complement strand
ACTGGCCTTTACTTCCACCTTCTTTTTTCCATGCTTTCCATAACTTTCGTTTCTCTTTTATGCAGCTTTCAACAGATTCATTCCACCACCAGGTTTCTCTATGCCTTACTTTACCACCACGAGTCCAACCGCAAACTTCATCCACTCCTTCTAGGAAGCTGTCTTTTAGTTGTTTCCAAGCTTCCTCTACTGAGACTGGCATCGACTGCTCATCATACCTCCTAGAGATAGTATGTTCGTACTGTTTCTGAATGTCAGGTTCTCTCAGCTTCCAGATTTTGCGCTTGCGAGGTATGTATCGAGTTCTTGGATATGATGCTTTAAGGCAGACATCTGCAACAAGCAGCTTATGTTGTGGTACACACTCTTCATTACCAATGACCTTTACATTAATGATGGTTTTTAGGTCTTTCCTCCTCACCACGATGTAATCGATTTGGGTAACACAGTCTCCAGAGGAGTAAGTAGCAAGTTGGCTGTCCCTTTTTGTAAAATAAGTGTTGCAGATTGCCAGGCTACCGGCACAGCATAGGTCAAGCAGTCTGACACCTTCTGGATTCCTTAAACCAAAACCTTTACCACCATGTTGGTAATCAAAACCATCAGAAGATTTACCTACATGACCATTAAAATCCCCTGCAACAAGGAGATATTCTGACTCATCTATGGATGATATAGAGCAGAGAAGGTGCTCATAGAAGGTGTCTTTCTCTGCAGATGATAATCCGACTTGTGGGGCATACACACAAACTATGTTTACAAGCATTTTCCCGATTAGCAGCTTGAGCAATATCAGCCGTGCACTGACTCTATTTACTGAGATCAAGGAATCAATCCATTTTTCGCTAACCAGCACACCAACACCACCCTGTCCAGATTCATTGCCTTTCCATAGAAACTTGTATATGCAGTCCTTGCCAGTAATTTTTCTTGCTGACTCACCACGCCATCGAGTTTCCTGGACACAACAAATGTCCACTTTTCTCCGATTTAACATTTCCACTATTTCCCCGCTACGTCCTTTCATCGTACCAACATTCAAAGTGCCAACTCTAATACTCATATGTGACTCTTTATTGCCAGCGGGTCTTTCACCCTGACCCGGCTTTCCTGGTAACATGATTGAAAAATTACTTATTCGATACTTCATAAACTTTTCAGGGTTGAAGCGCTTTTTACTGACCGGATGCCCTTCCTGACGTCAACACACTTTTAGGGATAATGCGATCCCTAGGCAAAAGCATGCCGGGGATGCCCACAGACACAGAGGCCTTGCCCACCAGTAGCCGACAGATTCTGCACAGACGCATTCTGGATTTTTATGGTTTTTCATCGGAGTTTTCCTTCTCTTAGGATGATTGCCAGCCAAGACTAACGAGCCCATCCTACCCGCTTGCTTTGATTCCAGTTTACGACAATATATCCAAGACCATTGATCATTCACCAAAACCAGCAAGAGAACGGTTATTTAAAGGCGCCGAACACTCGCCATTTGCCATTGCCTCACTTTGCCTCAAAAGAGTTGACAGTGATCACCGGTGATAAAAACAATCACACACGGGGAGGTGGAGGTTGGCTTGTGAGGGAGAGGCTTTTTGAGACGCCTGGCATATGTACTCTTTTGAAGCACGCCATTCCACTCACCATGATCACCATAGACCTAATGAAAACTTCTGATATATATGTGGAAATTTCTGACTGCAATTATCAGGACAAAATCCAGTGGAAACACCACTAGATTTTGGACCTGGCTAGACAGCGTGTGCAAATATTGCATAATTGTTTATTCGATCAATTCCTATATGACTTTTGATTTATCTAAAGCAAGTATCCATATTTCAGGCAGGCCATGTGAAATACTATTTATATGGTTTTTATCAGATAAAGAGTGTATATTTTCTTAAATCTATAGATTCAGTCTTTTAAAGAAAAGAAGCTACGCATATTTTTGTATTGGAACAGATCCAATCTTTTAAAGAAAAGAAGCTACGCATATTTTTGTATTGGAACAGATTCAGTCTTTTAAAGAAAAGAAGCTACGCATATTTTTGTATCCAAACATATTCTTATTAAGATGTTTTTCTAAGCTCTTTGTAAGATACCACGGTCCAAACCAGGGGAGAAAATAGAAACCTTTATTAAGAATTGCCTGAATGAAACTGCTTTACTTCTAGAGGGCAACCGTAAAATAAATCAAACTGATTGAACACATCATCATATTAGATATGTTACTTTCACATAGAGTGACCCCACAACTCACACTAATGGATATTACATTGTCAATAAGTCTATATGTACAAAATGTATATTTGCTGGACCCCTTGTGACTGACATTAGAGATTTTTTTGTAAGTTTGAATAAAATATAAGAAACAGTCCAGAAACTTTAATTCTGAAATTGTGCTAAAAATATGAAATGTTAAGCCTGGTCAAAATTTAAAGTTCTTTAGTATTTTGAACGGCATAATTACAGTGTTTGAAATAAGAGCAAATAATCGCTGTGAAGGGCGGGATTTTTGCTCAAAAATCACTCCTCCTCAGTGATAATTTTATTTTATTTCAAACATTGAATTATATATGCTTTTAATCCTTTTCATAAACTTCAACTTCTTTCACATTTTGTGCAAACAAATATTTTCCTTAAATGGGAGTAGATTTTGGATTTTTTAAAGATATTTATTTTCATGCAGACAACATTTTCGTTTTTTAAAACACAGATAACAATAGATAACAATTATCAATCGATTAAACTCATTAGGCCTAAGAAGAAGGAAATATGCTCTTCCATATTTTGTGTCATAAATTCTATTGAATGGTTTATATAATTAGAAATTTAAGAAGTTCTTCTATATTAAAGTGTGGGTTGTTAAACCGCTATTAGACCTTCAACAATACATAAGTATTTAAATGACAAGAGTGTAAATGACACTAACCTCCTTTCCCACCAGTACCGCCCATTACTTTTGGTATTAACTCCCAAGTAGAACCTGCTGTTGATACATCAGTAGACGGATATGGAAGAAAAACAGTAAAGTTTGATATTGAAAAATTAGCATATGGAATATGAGGTTCTTGCCAAGAATTCAAACCATGAATATGAAACAACGCTTCTGGTTCCTAAATATAAATATCAAGCGTGTCTACACATTACATATTATCTACAAAGGAATGAACTAAATACAGTGTTTGTTATAACAGGAAATAATCACTGTGGAGGAGTGGATTATGAAGCTATGCTCAATCAAAGGTACAGTATTGAAGGTAGTCCGCTGAACCAAACAAAAGTTATATCTATGTATATTCTATAGTATCATACCTGTCCAAAATTGAGCGCAAGATATCTTATTATTCATTTTATTCATCCTTATTTTTAAATCCAACTCATATAATTTTCATTGTTGGTTTTAACAAATGGTTTATACCTCGTTTTAATACCTAGTGAAAAGTAATAATTTTTTGTATTTTATATTTTTCAGTTTTTTGTTTGTTTTTATGTTAATATTTTAGGTACATAACATTTTTTTTTAGATACATGACAAATCCTAGTGTATACGCTAAAAAATGGGGGACTCATTTGATAATTTACGGTAGTACTAATAAATATATGACCGATACATTTACTTTTTATTAGGTTCCATTATTACCATACATTGTGTAATTTTTATTATAACTTTTCAAACCTCAACAGAGCAACTACTTATAAGTCGATTTATAACACAACCAACTAGCTGTAAGTCGACTTATAACAAGACCAACCACTTATAAGTCAACTAAATAAAAAACTTTTAATGTACCGGTCATATATTTTTCTAAACATGTCCCCTATGGGCCACCGTATTAAAACATATGAAGATACATATTAAAAGATATGTTTAAGAATTAATTTTTACTAGCTTTCAATAAAAAAAGAAATGGTGGCTTCACACCTTCAAATTATCTTACTTCTCCAACCATGTTAAAATGTTACGAATTGCGAAGATAAGTATTTCACTGGAATATATCAAGAATTTTTAATAATTTATATGACAGTTTTGATTGCAAGAATTTCAGTGATTTTTAATTTTTTAATCTTACTTATATTGAGTATTGTGTGTCATGAAATATGGAGTCAATTAATTAGTAGTCCACCAAACCAAGTGAAAGTTAAAGCTAAGCACATAAATATGATCTGCATACACACATTATACATCAGCGTTTGAAATGTCTTTATTAAGATGGTAAAGTTTCAGTTCAAATAAACACCTTTTTTAAAGTAAATTGAGTCATAACCTGAGACCACCTATTTCTACATGGGGAAATCCTATGTAAATCGCCAATAACTTATTTTGCAATAACTTCTGTTTGATAAATACTTATAACATGAAACTTAGACAGATTACATATTATCACAAAATAAATATTTCTGAAAGTTTGGGTCAATCCGTTTCCCCCGATTTTTTCTGAAAACAGAATGGAAAAATGTACTATTCGATGTTACCAACCTGTTCACTTTCAGGCCATTCAGTTTGTACTGATTGTGATGTGCCAGCATCTTTTAATTGATCTTCAAGCTCAAGACATTTCTCACGCCATAACTGAACTGACTTCTAAAGAACATAAAAATAAATATTGCCACATCCTTAACTACAAATGTATTTACCAATTTCCTAAAAGGTCTTGAAATTGACATTACCTATTACCACACTTTTTAAATTACCGCTCCATTTTACTTGAAACTTGGTCAAAATATTCCCCGGCTCTATTATATCCGAAAATGTAGTAAAAATTAGCATACGTCATCGTTTCAGGCAGAATATGAGTATCCAACCGCAGTACCCGTGAAAACGTGACATGGAAGGCAAAAAAAGAAATTTAGCTAAAACAATCAATTATATTGTTATATTTGCTAATTATGAATGGTTTTTCAACTATTACACGATAAAAAGCCGTTGTAATGACCAAAATAATACCGTATTTAAAGACTTTTTTTTAAATTTCCACTCCCGAGGGTCGAAAGTGGTCCTGGGTCCGTTTGGAGAAAATTTTTAGAAAATATTTTTGGTCAGCAGTTTTCAAATACAATTACGTGAAAGTCACCAATTTTGGGCCTAATACGATTAGCAGATCAGAAGTTATACGGAAATTTCAGGGGGGGGGGGGGTGTTTTTAAGATCAAATACTCAAGTTTTAAGGATACTACCTTATTTGTTTGGTTTGAGAATACTCCATCAAGTATTCTGTGAGACATTTTAAACTGTCAGTGAAGAGATTGGTGCAATACATTGGACTTATAATGTAGCATCAATCACGTGTTCGTTGACTAACCCAATGGACAGACGAATTAATTTCGAAAAGACATAGCTTGATTTTGATTGATGTGACGTTGCAAGACGGTAGGGATGCAACAAAAACACTGGTCGTTACAATTATATACAAACAAAGAAAAGGTCAGAGATAAACAATTAAAAAAGCAATTACCTCTAATTTAGATACAGCACCTTGTGTTTCTTCAACTAATCGAGCTTTTACATCAAGGCTATAAAACAAACAATATAAACTAGCCAAATAGCCTACGATACAGACCGGTGCTTGTTTAGCTCGGTCCATGAGTCTCGCTTCTCTCTTGGTCCGAAAAAACATAAACAAAGATTTAATCAATCAGCGTTGTCCATTTCTCCAGTTTTTGTCGGTATTCGTTTGAATATCCATCAGTGCACATGCGATGTATTCTTGAAAATCCTGGGATTTGTTTTATGTGACGTTGCATGGGCCGAGATACATCGAGGTCTATTCAAGTAGGCTAGCCAACTAATTAGAGGGGGAGCGTGGTGTACATAAAAAAAATCTGAATAATTTTGGCCAAAACTATAGTCTCTGTAAAAAGCCTCCATAATTTTGCAGAACCATATATTTTAAAAAATGGTTATATAGCGCGCCGGATAGAATCGTGTTAAGGTAGCCTCTTGCACAGATCCCACTTGGTCTGTTTTCTTCTGCAGTTAATGTAATACATTTACGTCAGAACTAATTAACACAAAACGCGTTAATAGATGGTAATTTATGCAAGAAAATAATAATAATTTATTTTTCATGGTAGCTTTGGTACCATTAATTTTATTGCATAAAATCTCGTTCGATCTAATACTGGTTACTTCGAACCCAACCGACTCAAGTCGACTGGAACCCAGTCCTTCCACCTCAGTTTAAAGCAGTAAACCTATCTATGCTCTAGCAAACTCATCTGAAACGATTGCTCAGAAGTAATCACTGGTTTATTGTAAAAGCTCTGCCAAACCCCTTCGCTTGACCAAGAACCCATTTTCAGAACGTCTGAAATAGAGGCCCCAGACAGCCCTGCACCTGTCGAGGATGCTGCTCTGGAGGAATGTCCTTTAAAAACTTCAGTATTTATTCCTGACAAACCGATAACATTTTTCAACCATCTAGAAATTGTACTACTAGATACTTCCTTATAAGGCTTAATGTGACTTAATAACAATTGTGTCTGATTCTGTGTTCGCCAGTTTTGTGAACGAGAAATGTAAGTTTGTAATGTTGTAACAACACACAGTTGTTTATCCGTGCCAAACTTGTAGTACCTCACCTCTGGAGAGGGACGATGTCTCCTCCAACCTTTGTGCAACTTGCTAAATTTGAATTGCGTAAATTGATCATAACTTGCCATGAACCTAATATCCAGATTTTGAATAGCTGAGGCTCTGGAGGCAGATGTCAATGCCAATAGCATTACAAGCTTATAAGTTAAATCCTTATTTGATAGATCTTCTGTATTACCCCATTCATTCTTTATGAAGTCTAATACTTTTTGTACCTCCCATGTAAAAGCATATCTTGGTTGTGGAGGTCTCTTAGTGAACACTCCACTAATTAGTGCACAAACTTTGTCATTCTGACCTACAGTTATACCATCTATTTTACTATGAAAAGCCGAAATAGCCGACCTATGCGCATTGATTGTTCTGTATTTGTAACCCTTGTCAAAAAGACATGCCAAATAATCTAAAATATTTTTCACAGGGCAACAAATCGGATCCACCTGTCTTGCAATACACCAGCTAACCCACTGTCGCCAGGACGAGTCGTAATTAGCGTTGGAGTCTGGCCTTCTTGAATTACTGATAAGTGTCGCAGCTGACGTTGAAATTCCTGTCGCACATAAGGATTTCCTGAAATTTTCCACGCCGCTAACCTTAGAGAGTTGTTTCTTATTAGAGGGTGCTCTTTCTTCCCTGCACTTAGAAGGAGTTTTGGAAATTGCGGCAACAGGATAGGATTTCCTGCTGACAGGTGTAACAGACACGGGTACCACACATGTGTTTGCCAAACTGGAGTGATCAAGATCATGTGTTCTACCTCGTCCCATATCACTTTGTTTAAGACTTTCATTATTAGACAAAAAGGAGGGAAGGCATATAGGATACGCCCGAACTGATTTGACCATGGGTGCTGCAATACATCCGTCCCTATGCTGAACGGATCCGGCTTCCATGCTAGGTACTCTTTCAGTTGGTGGCAATGACGAGAGGCAAACAGGTCTACCCTCGGTTGACCTAGGTTGTTGCAGATATTCTGAAATACTGTTGGATTGAGTTTCCACTCGGATGAATCCTGAGTGTGTCTGGACTGCCAGTCCGCAATCTGATTTAATGCACTGGGGAGGTACTCTGCTGTAATTGTGATCTTTTCTACAAGAAGAATGTCCCAGATTTCCTTTGCAATCTGGTTCAAAATCAAACTCTTGGTCCCTCCCATCTTTAGCAGATAACACAAGGCTGTCTTGTTGTCGATCTGAAAATGTAACGACGTTAACCTGTTGTCTTTTGTGTAAGTTAGAATTGCTAGTTTCACTGCTAGTAGCTCCATTGCATTTATATGCAATTTTTGCTCCTCCTTGGACCACTGTCCTCCTGTCGCTACTCCTCGGCAAACTGCCCCCCATCCTTTCAAAGAGGCATCTGTCTGAATCAGTACCTGGCTGTGACCTTTGATCACTGACTTCCCATTTGATAGGTGGAGATTCTCCACCCACCATGTCAACTCCTCCCTTGATAATGGACTCAAACGTATTTCTTTTTGGTAAGTCCCCTGTTCCTTTAAATTCAAAATTTGAACCTGTTGTAAATGACGAATCTGAAGCCGTGCTGGCAACACTGCCTGAATAGTCGATGAGAGTAAACCTATTAGTTTCGTCAACTCTAAAATGGATGTCTTCTCTGAATGAAGCATGTGTAAACAATTGGTTTGGATTTTTTGAACCTTTTGTGTGGGGAGAGACAAAACCATAGTTAGGGAATTCAGAGTCAACCCCAGGAATTCTATTTCTTGAACAGGATCGAGGACTGACTTTTTCAGGTTGAATATAAAACCCAGGTTTTGTAACAGAAAGATTACAGTATCCCTGGCCTTCAGAGCTTCCTCCCTGGATCTCCCTATTATGAGCATGTCGTCTATGTAAATCACTATTCTGATATTTATCCTTCTGAGAAGAGCCATCGGCACCTTTAATAGCTTTGTAAATACCCTTGGAGCAGGTCCTAGTCCGAAACATAGGGAGGAAAACTCGAATAAATTCCCTGACCATGAAAACCTGACAAACTTTTTGGAGGTTTCGTGAAAAGGAAGTGAAAAATATGCATCCTTTAGATCTAACTTGCACATGTAATCCCCCTTCTCTAGGATATGTTGTATACAACATATACCTTCCATTTTAAAATGTTCGTACTTTCCTCCTGTTCGTACTTGATGAACTGATTTAAATTTTTCAAATTTATTACCGGACGGTTTCCCCCATCCTTCTTCTCTACAAGAAAGATATTGCTTAAGAACTCGCCCTCTACATGTTGAACTTGGGAGATTGCACCCTTCCCCAACATTGTCTTCACCTCGGAGTCTACTAGTGATTTTTGATGCTCGTTCATGTGCATTTGTTTTGGTAGAATATTTTGTACCGGCTTTGACTCGAAGCGGATTTTGTATCCTTAGACTAAATTTAATATATCTTGGTCTCTTGTGACCTTTTTCCAAGCCTCCAAAAAGTATTTCAACCTTCCTGCGAGGGGGACATTTGGAATTTTTCTTCCACTGAATAATTTTTGAATTAATGGATGCACTAGTTTGAGACTTTCCTCCTGAACTAGTTCTCCTGCTGGTGAAGCAACCTTGAGGAAGGTGTTTTCCTGATTCACACTTACCTCGCTTTTGAAAGTTTGAATAGTTTGGCTTATTTTGCTGCCATGTTTTCTTGAAGTTGCTGTTGTTGTAGCTGTTCGTGTAGGTTGAGCTTCCTTGTTGGTATTTGTCTCGCTGACCCATGTTTTGATTTCGGGAGAAGTTAAGAACTCTCTTCCCCGGAGCACTCCTCCCTTGGTACCCCGAGGCGTTTTGAAAGGGCGCTTTGTTTTTGTTATGGCCAACACTGAAAACTTCCATTGTATTCTTTTTAGACTTGGTTACCGCCACAACGTGATCTCGGAATCGTTTCCCAAAAAGATCTTTATCGTGTTTCTGTAACAGGGAGGCTTTCTCTTTCAGCATCGTTTTGACCTGCGTAGAGGGGTCTGTAATGGCTGACAGCAGACTATATCTTCTATGATATGTCACTGCGTTACTGCATTGACCCACCATTAGGACAGTCTGCTCCGCAAACTGCTTCATAGCATCGAGCGAGATAACAACTTTCTCACCCTTCGACGCTGCCTCTACCATTGCCCACATTCTTGACAGTGGTGCCATTATATTTCTCACCTTCCCCTGGATTTTTTCGAAGATAGCATCCAGGTTGACCTCCTGTGATCCGCGTTTGTCCTTCAGGATGCTTCTGACAAAATCATCAAGTCTCTTTACCGGGTCAAGATTACCTGGCACTGGATTATCCACCAGGATAGCCGTTTTCAGTTCCTTCTCTTGGATATAAGACTCAAAATGCCCATTTGCATAAGTAGCCATTGACTTTGGTAAGTCATAGTTGTTGTGGTCAGCTTCCGACACAACTTTAAAGCGTTTTCGTGGACTTGATGTATCAGACGAATCACTCTCGCTCGATGAAGACGAGGAAGAGGATGAGGAAGAGGACGACGAATATGTTCTTCGTCTTCGTTTTCCTTTCTTTCTCTTTGTTTTTGTCTGTTTCCTCTTTCTTTTACTTCTACTCTCATCGTCACCTTCGCCATCTCGGCCAGAAGGGAGTGAGTTTTCTTTCTCTTTTTCTGCCTCGGACTGGGTCAATCCCCTTGTATCCAAGTCATCCTTTAGTTTTTTGAGTATATTCTCTCTGTCGTCTGAATTAGATTCACTTCCCGACATTTTTAACTAATTATTTCTACCTACAATAGAAAACCACAACAGAAATATGATATATAAGTTCGATAATTTTACACTTAAAAACACCTTGAGCTCCTGTCGCTTCCGCGACGGAGATTAGAAGAGGTGGAAGGACTGGGTTCCGGTCGACTTGAGTCAGTTGGGTTCGAAGTAACCAGTATTAGATCGAACGAGATTTTATGCAATAAAATTGGGCAAAGAATTCCATAGCTTTGCAGTATCAGGAAAGAAGCTAGTTTCATGAAATTTACAACTAGATTTAGGAATGACGAGAAAGAATGGGTGTTTTGAACATACTTTGGAGAAGCCAGTTTTTCCAGTGAAAGAAGGAAGAGGAGGAGCAAGGGAGTGTAGTTTGCGAGAGCATTTACCATAGAAATAGCGATAGAAAAGTGAGAGGCTAGATACATTTTGACGATGAGAAAGAGACTGAAGGATTGAGTATAATTTGCCACTTCTCACCTCATTCAACAACAGCTAAAAGGGCAGAAGCTAGATGATGTAGAAAAAGTAAGTAAGTAAGTAAGTAATCGGAAGTTTATTGTCCTTAGGGAATCTACATATGTTAGTGGTTCTTCCTCCCCTCCGCCTGTCAACTATGTTAACTCACCGCTAGAGATACGTGAAAGTATTGCTCTAATTTGCCCCTGGCCAGCATGCGGTTAGTCGATGGCTCCTAATGGGCTGAGTACGCTGCATTTAAAGGGCATCTAAGTGGAGTATCGATTTCATGAAACCGAAGGTGCATACCACTACACCATCGCCGCATTAAATAAAAATAAATAGTGGAAAAATAAATAGTGGAGTCATCAACAAATAGTAAAGATATCATCAGGATGATCATTTATTAAATAAGAAACAAAGTTGGCCTAAGCACACATCCCTAAGAAACGCCAGGATTCAACTCATAAGAGCCTGAAGATTGCCCATCAATCTATCCCACCTTCATTTTGTGATTAGAATTTTATATCAGAAAGAAGGTTACCGGAAATACTGTAGGCGGTAAGTTTATGTATGAGAACTTTGTGCCAGACTTTAACAGAAGCGTTAGAAATATCAATCAAGTGTTCTGCTTATTCTGATATATATTCAGGACAGGACAGGCCAAGCAGACAAATTTTTCCAAGAATTTTGGAAGCAAGATACTTTGATATATTTATTAAATAGCTTTGAAAAAATAGAAGCTAGTTCAGGTGCAATGTTTTTGAGTACCACTACCGGGATCTGATCTGGATCAATTGCCTTGGAAAACTGAAGTTTTGAAATAAACTTTAATACATCAGATGGTGTTGTTTTGGCGTTTCCAAGGTAAGCATCTATCCGTGGTTGAAATTCCGGTAGTGGGTGACCATTATTATCCAGAATGGAATTTATTGAAGAGTCTTTGGCAAATAATTGAGCGTGGATGAGAGAATCTCAGGCCCATTTGCGAGAGTGAGTATGAATGATTTCCCCCGGTTGATCGCACGATTTGTGATTCTCCAGAACTCACGGAAATCAAAGTTTTCAGCCTTATGCAATTTATTAATGTTTTAAGATTGATCTTTTGGCGTCGATTAGAGTGTACTTACATCGGTTACTCGTGGTTCCTTAGTCAGATTTGGTGGCAGGAGATCTATTTTTGTGATTGAGATTTAGGGTAGACAATGATCACTCAGTAGAGAGATCTGCTCTGGACTAATAGAAAAAGAAGGGCTGAGCAAGGCTACCCGAAACATTTAAAAGTGACATTGGTTATGGTTTGGTTATAGTTTGGTTATGGTTATATAGTTGCATATATAGCCAACGCCTCGTTTTTATGTATTTGTGAATAGGTCTATTCTTTTTGAAATTTAAATACGAGAATGAATGCAAATATTTAGACTGATTGTAAATACATAGATAAAATACCTAGACAGAGAGATTAAATAAAAAAATAATACAGTCAGCGGCTTGTCCTACTTGTGAGGTAGACTTCAGCCTAAGCAATCCTGAAGTTGTAGTGGGAACTTTTTTTGCATGTTGTTGACTTTGGATTCCGACTCATCTTTGTCTTTTTCATTTATTTGGTGCTTTTAACTGTCCTCTTCATGTGTTTATCTTTCTGACTCTTTGCTTGTAAAACGTTCTCACAAATTTTGACAACCAAAAACCTTTTCGCCTAAAACATCTTTTTGCACAACCTGTTTTGCCTTGATGAATAATTATGCTAAAGTGTTCATTATATGTTGGTCTAACTTCTGGAAAGTTTTAACACTATAGCACGGTTTCATCAGAGGTTTCGGAGGGCTATTTACAGTCCAAAGAGGTCCGACTGGAATAGAGTACAATAACTCATTCAGGAAGGACTAGAAACCATAAGTGGAAAGTGGTAGTTAATTATCTTGCATTCATGAAAATATATGACCAAATAATTCTTACGGATAATCTGAAATTACTGGCAGGCACTGTATAAGTATACAGGACCAGTAACAGTCTGAACAAACTATGCTCTGAAAGAATCAAAAGGATTCTTCAAAGGAAGTTTGTCGCTTTTTCAAAACGTGCATGGTGGCCAATATCTACATATACCGCACGGAGCGTGGATGCGAGGTGGGCCAGTAAATTTAGAGAAAGTCAAATTGAACATGAATATCTATGTGATGTACCTCAGCGTACAAACTATGATGAACGTTATCCTTTATATGAATAAGAACGAAAGCATCTGCAGCATAATCCATCCTTACCGACAATATTAGAAAATGTTAGTTCAGTGTTCGTCACGTGAGAACTCTATATTTGCTCCTGAAAATATTTAAGATCTAGTTTATTCAACATTGACCCCGACATCGTTGGCTTGCTGGAATGTGTTTTTGTATTCTGAGGTTTCAAACTAATTTCCTTTCAAGCGGCAACATCAAAAGATATATTTGTAACTCATTGTAACAAGAATATTAATATATTTTCGAACTTTTGTTATTAACGGTAACTAATGAACATCCGACATAGAATTTCTATGATATCAGACAAACACCATATCTGTGAAACGTGATCGATCGAACGAACAGAATTTATTATTCCGTCAAAGAAAAGTGAACGACGCAGACATATACAATAATTACTTTCAGTTGGTTTGAACATCCTAGCCGTCAAAAAACCTGTTCAAAGTCAGCAAAATAACGTTAGAACAACGTTCTTTTGCCAGCTGGGATATTTCTCGTGAAATTCATGCTACGTCAATCCAGTGGGCAAAAACTTGTTCAAAATCTTTGAAATCATTGTTCTAGCATCTTTACTGCTGACTTTGAACATGTTTTTACTTACTGGGATTTCAATTACACGTTGTTTTTTTTATAAGAAACCGGTTTATAAGAAACCTAGTACAAATTATTCCTGCTTTTTGGGATAAGAAACGTTTTGGATTGGTATGTTGGTGTTGTTTCGTGGTACAACAAGAAGCTAGACGAATATCGAGTTCTATTTGACGATAAATCTGAGAATTACCTTAAACTTGACGATTTTAATGGAATTGTACTT
>JAULBZ010005102.1:0-13817 GCA_032360805.1 Neoturris breviconis | reverse complement strand
ATAACATGTGTGGATGTTATGATTATTTTATATTCTATTCATTCAAAATGTTAGCTTTAAATTTTACATCATCTATTATATTATCACATAATAAAAATAGCATAAAAATTTCTAAAGCGAAAAAAATCTTTAGAAACTAAATTTGAATAGAATGTGTAGTTATAAAATGGAGTAAATATATGTCTAATGATTTACCCCTCAAATTAGGAATTTTCAATATGCAATACCTTTAACTGTCTTCATGAATTCTAAGAGGATGTATTGATTTACATGAATTTGATAAAATTACAAAATGATGCTACTGTATAATTTTACCATTTTACGTTTTTAGGCCGTCAAGACTACCCCCTCCTAAATGGCCAAAAGCCGTTAAAAAAAAAAAAAAATTGTCGAAGCTCCCTAAGGGGCCATGTCCATACTCAAACTGCCACGGATAACGGGACATGACCGTTATTATACAAACCCACCCACCCAGCCCTGATAACGAAAAATGTTTAGGTCGGCATTCATGGCACCGTTGTTTCAGGCAGACCTGACCTATTTTCAGAGCGATCTTTTTACATGCCGTTACAAATTAGTAATTATCTCAAAAAATAAATAATATTTTTAAATGGGGTAAAAAGCAATTGAATGGTGAACAAATTATCTTTCCAATGATATATAACATGTTGAGTGAGATTCGTACAGAGCGTCCGAATTATCGAACTTAAAAAAGAAAAAAAAAAAAAAAACGTTTTGGCAAGGTATATACCTAGACAACACAATAGAAATAGTTATAGGATATATCAAAATGAATGGAGACCATAACAGCTCGAAATTCACATGGTGCTTAAAAAGCAGTTTTAAAGTTAATAAAGCCTGAACAACCACTCTAAAATTGTAATATGATACCACGGACGTGAGACCTTTGTAATTAACAGCGGTTAAGGAACTTAACCTTCTATTAATTTGGATATTTGCTCTACTGATCATAAACAATAGAGAAAAAGAAAATAAGAAACTATCTAGCAAATTGCTTTTGAACTTTCTAAACTTACTTTACTGTTAACTCTGTTTGGACTGGGGGCAGGGGAGATTTTGCTAGCAGGGTGCCAGTTTTTTATAATAATGTTTCTTGTATAACCATTGAAGTCTTGTCACATTTAGCATAATCCTAATTTACCCATGTTTAGAAATTTTTATAGCTATAGCACATGATCTTCAAAAGTTGTTGGTCATTTCTCGAAACCACTTTTAAAATTGCTAAATTGTTAATTTGCCTTACGAAAGTAAAAAATAAAATACCAAATACCATAATTTCTCAATTAAGTGTCTGGGCGTATATTTAATTCTAGAGCTTTTAGGGAGTCGCTTATTCGAGGGGGGAGGGGCACTTAATTGAGGAAGTGCTTAATTAAAATGCAATATTTTCACCTTTACTCAATTTTTTATTATGCACTAAATGACGGCATATAACAATAAATGTGTCAATCAATTTCTTAATATTCATCTTTATCCACTAGGGCGAGAAAAAAACTTAATGATATTGAATAGAAATAAAAAAGATATTGGTAATAGTACTTGAAATGTTGTAGAAATTTGCAATGTTGTGAAAAAGTGACCAGGCACTTATATATTTTGTCACATTTCAAAGGGAGAGAAGGGGGCGCTTATTAATATTTCAGATCTAGGAAGGGAAGAAGAGGGGGGCTTATTCGAGGAGGGCACTTATTTGAGAGTGACACTTAATCGAGGCATTAAGTCTACTTCTAGTTATTATAAACCAAATCAAATAGACTTAGTTCAGATTTTGTGACTTTTCTTACAGGGAGATAAATCTGAATTCAGAAAAGTGCCAATACCACCCCATCGTTATACTCCACTGAAAGAACAATGGATGAAAATATTTACACCTGTTGTAGAACACTTACACTTACAAATTCGTTTTAATTTGACAAAAAGAAATGTTGAAATCCGGGTAAGATATTCCTGTTATACTTATCCAGGCCTCTGAATTCACGATGACGGCATTTTCCTGTGGAGGAGCATCTTTGTAGACTAATTTGCAACCTGTTGGCTGTAAATTAGCCTCCAAAGATGCTCCTCCACAGGGGAATGTCAACGTGAATTCAGAAGTCTGCATATCACATCATATATCATAGCATCATTGAATATTTTCTATGTTATTTCACATGATTAGAGTTGCCTCTTCTACTTCAGTGCAAGGGAAATGACACCCAAGTGGATCCTTTTATCTGTGAAAAAATATATAGAACTCTCTTTTGCAAAGTGTCCTATCATATACAAGATCAAATCCAATCTGGTGCTCATGTTGCATGTATTTGAAAAACTCAATCTTTCGATTATTTGATATTGGTGTATTTTCTTCTGTAGACATGCAAAGACACAACAGATCAGGGTGCAATACAAAAAGCTGAAGATTTTGTAAAAGCTTTTACGCTGGGTTTTGAAGTTGATGTAAGTATTAACACACTTTTTTACCTGTATACTCAAGCCACAAAATAACAGTCAGACAGCACCTGTGGAGGAGTATGTTTCTACAGTAACTACTCCATAGGTGATGTCTGACTGTTATATTAAGGCTTGCATTGAAGATATCACAGTGGTCAAAATAAGAATAAATAACCACTGTGAAGGAGGGATATTTGAGCATAGTTACATGCTTCATAACCTGAAACAGCGCTCAAAAATCACTCCTCCACAGTGATTATTTATTCTTATTTCGACATTGTGTTATAAGCATGCCCACAAAAAGTTACATGCAAGCTACACTTTACACTATGATTTAAATAATACCTTACTTATGGTCAAAATTTGTACGGGTTTATTTTTTGTACATAGTCAGTTTTGCACATTGGTGTAGGTACTTTTACGGCAATGACATGCTTTTACAGCTTGTCATCTTGGTTAAAAAATCTCCGACACAGTATTTGTTTAGCTGAAGATTATCTTTGTTTATGATGACCTTCTTCTTTTTGGTAATCCTCACTTAAAGATTGGAACACTTTGTAATATTTTCTATAGCCTTGAATTTAAAACTATGGGCGCATCCCTAAATTCGCACGGATTTATTTTAGCATAAGTAAGGTAGTATCTACTATATAGGATGTTTTTTCAACCTGAGAATTGGTTAATCATTACAAAAGAAACCGCACAATCATAATTCTTCTTTGCAACAAATTCTATTTTATTCTAATCAGTGGTTGAAATAAAAGTAAATAATCACTGTGGATGAGAGATTTTTCAGAACACCTTCAAACTAGTCTAGAGCTATGCTCCAAAACCACAGTTACAGTGAATATTTGCATTTATTTTGACTACTGTATTTCCACCTCTTTGATATCCCACTTTCTTATATTATATATTTACTTGTAGGATGCACTGGCTCTTCTTCGTCTTGATGATTTATATGTTGAAAGTTTCGAAATAAATGATGGTTAGTTTATATTGAACTAACTAGGTTTTTGCAAGTTTATGTTCATATTGTGTTAGATTGGTATAGATTTTTGTGTAATATTGGCATGGATTTTTAAAGTAGATCTTGGATAAATGATACATGACTGAATATGTACATATTCATTATGGAAATATTTTAAATTCTTTGCCAGGGCTTATTTAAAAATGCTAGCACACAATTTTTAGCCCACCAAACAAAGTTTGGATAGGCTATTGCTATCACTTTGCGGCGTCAGCATCCCACTATTCTTAAAAGACCATGTTACGGAAGTGCTACTATCTTGAAATTTGGTACCATTGAATTTTCGGGACAATTGACTGAAAAGGCATGGTACCGTCCTGAAATTCGGTTATAGGATTCTAGACAATATTACGAGACTGCTGAGTATCGGTGAAGAAGGGATTTTTAAGTGGATAGTTTTACAAATTTCATTTACATTCACCAAAATGGTTTTCAAAAGGATTTTTGTTGACTTAAAAAATTTTTAAATTCAGTTTATAAGGATCTGACCGGAGTTACATTTTTGAAAAATATTTTTTTATTTGGCCACATTCATCAAAATGATTTTTTCGTTATTTTTTCATGATTTTTGTTGACTTAGAAAATTTAATTTTTTAAGTTTCAAGAATTGAAGTCTCCATTTTGATTTTGGGAAGCTGGTGACAACCACCTTTACTTTAAAATGTTTTATAAAGTGTTAACTTAATAAAATAAGCCTAATGTTTGTAAGTATACTTTATTTATTATACATGGTATATATATATAATGATGTGATGTGTGATGATATGATGTATGCTGTATAATGTGTGTATGCAATTCATATCCACTGTGGAAAAGGTATGTTTGAGCATTGCTTCAGGCTATTATATGAAATTTCACTACTCTCCTCCACAGTGACCTGACATAATTTTACCTTGAAAAAGGTGTTTCAATTGTTTATTGACTTGAAACGTTGCCATTTTAATAAAAACATTTCAAACGCTATATAATGTAAATCAAATTGACTGTTAATGTGGGTACTATAATTAACAGTAGAAACCATGTTTTGTATATAGGTTAAACTAATTATGTTTAATGTATATAAACTTTTTTTTATTTATTTTTTGTGTAGATAATGCTATGATGTATATATAATGTGTATGTAATTCATATCCACTATGGAGGACTGACTTTTGAAATTTAGCTACTCTCCTCCACAGTGATTTGATATAAATATTAACTTGATAAAGGTATTCCAATTGTTTATTTGACCTGAAACTTTGTCAACTTAATAAGGGCATGATATCATAATGCCATATAAAAATTTGGGTGTTTATCCGGGATATGAAATTTCACCACTCTCCTCCACAGTGACTTGACATAGTTTTACCGCGATAAAGGTGTTCCAATTTGTTTGTTTGACCTGAAACTTCATCAAAAAGGTGTTCCAAATGTTTATTTGAACTGAAACTTTACCATCTTAATAAAGACATCTGTCAAACACTGACGTATAATGTGTGTATGCAAATTATATTTAAATGCTTAGGTTTAACTTTTACTTGGTTTGGTGGGCTACTTTCAATACCGGCGCGTTATTCTGAGGAAATTTCATGTTATTATGAAAACCCCAGAAGTTAAAAATCAATAATATTTTGTTTTATAAGCTTAAAATAGAATGTCAAAATATGTTCTAGATTTTTGGTTTCCAAAGATAACACTTTTCATTGAAAATTGATAATGTCAGCAAAATATTCTTTTCTTTAAAACATCTCTCATTTTTAGTAAAACCATTAAAAGGTGATCATTTATCTCGTGCTATCGGACGAGTTGCTGGTAAAGGTGGTAAAACAAAATTCACAATAGAAAATGTAACAAAAACTAGGATTGTTCTAGCTGATTCGTAAGTATCCAGTGTTTGAATTCTGTAAGAACAAATAATCACTATGTAGGACAGATTTTTGAAAAATTTGTTCTGGCTTTCTAGCCTGAAGCAATGCTCAAAAATCACTCCTTTACTGTGATCATTTTACAATCCCATAAAATCAAATGAATAAGCTGAGCTGAGCAGCTTCGGATACACGTTATTCTTGTTTGGTTCTCTCACCATTATCTCACTTGTATGCTTATACACGAAATAAGCCCCCAATGCAAATACTTGTAAACTAAAATAAGCTACGATATAAATATCTGGGAGCTTTTTCAAGCCAGGGACCTAAGATGTCACCTGTCAGAAAATGTTTGTTGAAAATGTGTAAATTAATTAATTAAGCCCCTTTTTAACATACTGGAACAGTTTCTGAATATCTGACCATAAGCTGTTGCTATTAAATGTTTTATCATTTAGCATCATGACAACATTATGCATGATTATTTTCTGATACATACATTATGCATTGTGTAAAATATTTATGTCTTTTTTATTTTAGAAAAATCCATTTACTTGGTTCATTTCAAAATATAAAAATAGCAAGAACTGCAATATGCAATCTGATATTAGGTATGTTTTCTTTAGAATCTGTACAGAAGTGTGTTAGGTCAACAAACTTGCACTGGATTAAATTCTTTGGTACAATAATCACTAGGGAGGTGTGATTTTGACCGAAGCTTTAGGTTTTGTAGCCTGTAGATATGCACAAACATTTTCTACACTGTGATTATTTACTCTTATTTTGTTCATTGCCCTTTTTACTAAAGCCCGATTTTTATTCTGCGCATATTTCCGCGTAGGCAGCTTTTTTTCACATGTAAGTTGAAAAATTGAACTTTCAAGCATGCTCGCCGAACTTATGACCAATCAAATTTCTTGATTTTAGAATCCTTTGTGGTAAAAACTGCCCCCGCAATAATATACACTGAATGGAAAACGGGCTTTATTGGTAAAAAAAGCTGCCTAAAAATAGATATCCGAAGTTAGCTCCAAAGTTATGTTTTCATTTGCTCTGTGCGATATCAAAATCAACAAGAAATGTTACTTTGTACTTATTTCAGAAAGAAATATTAATTCAGGTTTTGGAAAGGGAATATTGCTTTTTGTCCATCAAAATAGTTTCAAAATAATAATGAGAAGAAACTAGGATGGTGATGTGTCTATTTTAATAAAACATACAAAATTGGGTCAGTTGCAAAGTACTAAGAACAGAACAAGCGATACATGTTATGCTGTCAATATTAAAAAAAAAACATTAATTATTTAGAAGAGTACTGAGTCTATGCTCTTACAATGGATTGGTTTTTCCAGAAACCAGTCCATTGTAAGCTTGTTAACATAACAATGTTTTGTTGAATTTAGTTGTAAAAAGCAGCTTTTGGCACAACATTTTAAGATGGTTTCTTAGTTTACAGACATACTACATACAGAAATTTCCAAAACTAGTTTGCTTTGGATATACAGAAATTTTCAATAAAGCCTTTGTTTTGTTGTTTAGGTAGTCCTCCTTCTAAAGTATATGGAAATATGAGAGCTGTTGCATCACGTTCTGCTGAAAGATTCTAAGCCATTTTACTCCATGTCTTTATCTGTACATTTTATTGGATTGTCAGATATGCATAGCTAATTTTATGCATTGTATATTTTTTATATAGAAAATATGCTTTATCTAAGTTAAAATTAAATTCCCTTCCCCAGTAAGAATCTATTAAACACTTCTGCCATATAATGAATATAGAACATTCCTGTTTTTAATTTTTGTAAAGCACTTTTGCTATAAAAGCATTACCGAACTAACGACGCTTTTATAGTAAAAACATTTTACAAAACAAATTGTCATCATATGTTTTTATAAGACCCCAGTGACTTGTGCTAATAAAATTAGATAAGAAATCTAATAATGCATGGTATTAATAGAGCGTTTTCATTGATGCAATGCAATAATATCTTCTGGTCTAGGTAATGTTTCAGTTACCTTTAGGAGAAAAAAGTAGGAGTTTTTTATTTTCTCATTTCATAAATTCAAGAAGTAACTGTAATGTTGACCTAAAATCATAAAACTCAGTGCTCAATAAAGGAACAAATTATCGCCATGGAGGAGTGATTTGAGCATTGCTTCCCTGAAACTAAAAAGCTCTTCTCCTCAGTGATTTGCTCTTATTTCTAGCATTGGAACTTACAATTAACTGATACAGTACAACCTCAATTTTCCACTTAAAGGGACTTAGAAAAATCAGAGTTTCGAAAAAATCTGAGTCTAAGAAAAAACAATAAAAATACTTGCCATAACTGTTTCCTTTGACTTTTTAAATATTTGCACTGTATAGATTAGTCTTGGATTCTTAAGAAAAACAAAATTTGTAGAGAAACTAAAAATTGCTATAACTAATGTATTTGATAAATTTATTTCAAAAGAAAGATTTGTATTAAAGAATTGCGAAGATTTTTCTCCATTCAGGTACATCAGTACATTGATGTTATAAGTTTGAAAAATCAAGGTTTTTGCTTGAAGAGATCTTAAAAACAGTTTGAAAAATCGGAAAAATCGAAGTTCAAAAAATCAATACCTTATATGTAGATTTTTTTTAAGTTGACCAGGAAAATGATTCGAAAAATCGAAGAATTAAAATGATACCCTGATTGAAAAATCGAGGTAGTACTGTGGTTTGAAACACCTATCATGACCTGAAACAAATACACCTTTTAAGACATCACTAGACAAAAATAATTACTAAGGAACCTTCTCCAAAATTTGTTTCAATAAGCAGATATTTTATCAGCTTTAAAGTAGTGAAAATCAATAAGTTTGAGAAAAATTAATCTATACATTGAAGAGTGTTAATGTGTTTGCAATTGATTAGTTTCTTTGGTACGAAAAAACCAATCAATTGTACGGTCGTTGATTCAGCACTCTATCCCTGGGAATGAATTTTGGAGATGGTCCCTAATGTTCTGCTCTGTTGGAATATCTTAAAAGGTGTGTGCTATGATCTCTAAATCTATCAGTGCAAGGCTTCACTAAGGGGTTCTATAAGGTTGGCTTGATCTTGACCTCTGTCTTGTATGATAAACCAATAAAATGTTACTATTGATGGAATTTCTACTATATTAATTATTGTTTTATGAAGAAATATACAAATGCAGTAATATAAAAACCTGTGGCTTCCCGCCATTCTTTAAAAAAACTTGAGACATCATGGATTAACAAGAAAATCACAGAAAAGTCATAAAATGAAGTAAGAAGACGATCAAGCCTCAAAAGCTATCTGACATCAACTGTGTTTTAAATAAAGTTAAATTAACTTTTTTTTGTAACTGAAATGTGCGCTCAAAAGTACTCATTCAAAGGTGGTGTCGGACCGTTATTTTGAGGCTTTACATTTTATAATATTGCTATACTGACTAAAATGTTATCTATAATGAATGACACTATGTGTTACTCTTTACAAGGACATCAACAAATTGACCAAAGGCCTGGGAAATTGTTGATCTTAGGGCAAAAATCTATTGTTATTGTAATGTAGTTATAGCAGAAACGATGGAAATGTATCTATATTCTCCTGAATTGTATTGTAATGTAGTTGTAACAGAAACGATGGAAATGTATCTATATTCTCAATACATCATTCAAATGATGTGTAACCACAGTAATGTCTTTAAGTTTTATAATGGATGATACATCTACGAGATACATCAGCAATCGTAATGAGTAAATGCAACAAGTATTTGTGTAAAAGTACCAATTTTATAAAATTGAAAATAAATATTTTAGGCAAAACAGATTATTGTTATCATCTGTTTTCTCTTATGGATACATTATAATTGAGAAAAGATTTCTGCCAAATTTTCGAGCCTATATTACATGACCATTGACTTTCTGTTTTTGATTACAATTAGTTAGTCGTATAATGCTAAGCATGTACAAAACCAGTATGCGTGCAGTGTTTGGGACAAGAGCAAATATTTTTTAGCATTGCTTTTAGGCGTTCAACCCACAGTGATCATTTGATCTTATTTCGAACACTGGTGTGTGTCCTCTTTTTGGTTATGAAATTATATTTCAGTGTTCAAAATAAGAGCAAATAATCACCGTGAGGGAGGGTTTTGAGCATAGCTTCAGACTGCAAAGCCCCTCCCTCCACAGTGATTATTTGCTCTTATACTGAACAGTATAATTTAGAAACTCTTCCGTGTATCTGTATTCTTATTAGGTTGAACATCGATGGCTTGCTTGTGCTCTTTCCATATGATTACATATATCCTGAACAATATTCATACATGCTTGAACTTAAAAGAACTCTTGATGCAAAGGTATACATCATTCTTATAATTTGATGAGATCACGCCTTAATTGTGACGAGCTGAATCAGCAAATTGAGGATTAGGAAAGAAGTATAACTAGTATGCAGGAGTGATAAATCAATAGTTTGCTTCTTTGGTACTAGTGATTGGAATAAGAGTAAATAATCACTGTGGAGGAGGGATTTTTAAGCATTTAGCTTCAGGCATTCCAGCCTAGAACTATGCACAAAAATTACTCCTCTACAGTGATTATTTGCTCTTTAACCACTGGTCACTGAGGCAATGCAAGCACAAAATTCAGTTTCAGAATTATGTCAACGTCATTGCATAAGTGTGAAATGTTCCATTGTAAATAGAACCAAATTGCAAAATAAGAGTTACCATACCAGCTCTCTGACTCCAATATACTTTAGGAACTTTGTTTTTTTAACAAGTATTGTTTATTTTAGGGACATTGTTTACTGGAAATGCCTTCTGGCACTGGTAAAACGGTTTCATTGCTTTCCCTCATTGTTGCTTATTTGCAGGTGAGTTATTTGTTTGAAATAAGAGTGAATAATCACTGTGGAGGAGTGATCTTTGAGCATTGCTTCAGGCTAGAAAGCCTGAAAGCCTGAAGCAATGCTCAAAGGTCACTCCTTCACAGTGATTATTTAGTCTTATTTTGAATACTTCTTTGTAGAATGTATGTCATAACCTCTCTACAAGGGAACTTCTTGAAAATAAAACTTTCGTACTGTCTTTGATTTTGATATAGATTTTTAGATGGTCCCTAAATCATAAAGAATCCTGAATATTCTGAGGGTTTATTTGTTTCATTCCTCCGAGTCGCCCAAAGCATCCAAATAATTCGAAATTGTATTTGTATCATCACTTTTCAATGGCAACAAATGACTCTCGCGACACCATATGTAAATCCATGTGTGCTTTTTTGGAACATCATAAATACTGCTAGGTACATCTCGAAATCTATCTAATGTGGAATCTTCTATGAGGTACCTATGTGAATGTATACATATCAATAATTCAAACCATCCGTTTGTTATCTATTCGTTATATACATTTCTTTCATCCAGATGATTTGGATGGTTTGGAAGTCTTGAAGGGCAGAAACAAATACACCCTGAATAAATAAAATCTTTCCTGTTAGTATTTAAAATTTTCACAATTTTTTACCATGATTAGCTTGATTCTATAGCAAAGGATGAAAATTCAGCAAGATGATTTATTGCTGAACAAAGATTCCTTGATGATCTCAATTTCTTATAGCAAAGACCACAGCATTTGAGCAAATTGATATATTGCTCGCGAACTGTTCCAGAACTGGACAAAGTTGTGGAAGAATTGAAACTTTTATTAGAATATTACGAAAAAGAAACTGGTGAATGTTTAAAATTTCTTGGTCTCGCACTCAGTTCACGGAAGAATCTTTGTATCCACCCACAGGTAACACATTGTTTGAAATAAGAGCAGGTAATCACTGTGGAGGAGTGATTTTTGGGCATATGTTTAGCCTACAAAAGCCTGAAGCTACACATTTTTTTTATATAAGAAACCTAGCGAAGGACCTAGTAGCAAAAGCTTCTTAATTTATGACATGTTCTTAGTTCTAAAAGTTTCTTAAAGAGTTTCTTAAATTTTTCAAATATTAATAAAGTACAGAGACCAAAACAGACAATAATAAGGAGTAAGTATGTTTTAATTACCTTGTAGCTTACTAAAAAACCAATCATCTAACAAAAGTACAATTCCATTAAAATCGTCAAGTTTGAGGTAATCCTCAGATTTATCGTCAAATAGAATTCGATGTTCGTCTAGCTTCTTGTTTTACCGCGAAACAACACCAACATACCAATCTAAAACGTTTCTTATCCCAAAAAGCAGGAATAATTTGTAGTAGTAAAAGTTTCTTAATTTTTGAAGATTTTAGTACTAGGTTTCTTATAAACCGGTTTCTTATAAAAACAAAAAATGTGTATCTGTAATAAGACCTGACATAAGATTCAAGATTCACAGCGTGGAAGACTACTGAACATGGTTCCGTATCTATTCCCGTATTTGGACTGAGAAAGCAATACGTATTCCAAATACAGAAATATATGGGGCCGTATTCAATAATGATTTATGGTCTGGTTGTTATATAACAATATTTTCTTCTGTTTTTATAGACAACAATGAATGTAATCTCCAAACTGATCAGTGTCATGCAAATGCCGATTGTACAAATACAATTGGAAGTTATACGTGTGCTTGTAGAGTAGGATTTTCTGGTGATGGTATTACATGCGCAGGTAGGCTTATGTGTCATTTTTGAAACTGTACTTTTCGAACAAAAAATAATTTTCGATCACAATTGAAATATGCAAGGTATGTACAAAATACCGCAATTGATTGAAGTAAGAGCAATTATTCACTACAGAGCAATGAGTGTATTCTCAAAATTGATCAGTGTCATGCAAATGCCGATTGTACAAATACAGTTGGAAGTGCCCTGCGTTGATTACATTGTAATTTATTTTGGTGTGACAGTCAATTACTGTGCTGAAGTAATATTGCAATATTTTGCCAATTGATGCCGTAAATTACTGTCCTTGTTAAAACATTTTTGAACAAATTGTATTCTGGTTGTTTCTTTTAGGTGAAATCAAAAAATTAACTTCGATCCTCCCAAAAGCATTTAGTTTTTATCCTCCCAAAACTAGTGTCTCTAAATTATGAATATAATGAAAAGTAGAGCAATTTAACATAACATGGTCTTTCTATACTTTATAGACATCGATGAATGCTTTCTTCAAACAGATGTATGTCATGCTGATGCTGATTGTACAAATACAGTTGGAAGCTACACATGTGCTTGTAAAACAGGATTTGCTGGTGATGGTTTCAGCTGTATAGGTATGACTAAATTAATAAACTTAGTTTAAAATGCGACCACTTATCGAAACGTGAATGGTCCCATGTATTCCTGTATTTGGACCGTGTGTTACCATATATGGCAATATTCGGGACCGTATTCGGTAGTCGTTTATGCTGGGTATTATAGATATTCTGAAAGTTAAAGCGGATTTCCACGAGAATTAGTAGTCACTCCTCCACAGTGATTATTTATTTTTATCAAGAAGACAATCATATATTAGCAAGTCTCAAAATAGAGGAGGAGTGCTTTATGAATACAGTTTTCAGCTTCAAAGTGGCCACACGACCCTGGAACATCGTTGAAACATTGTCAAAACGTCGACGCATTGACTTTGTTCCGACGTCGTGTGCACACATGGTTCTCATCATTTTTTTTCTTTCTTTTTTTGCAGCTGAACTTGCAAACACTTGTACTGGACGATTCGATCGTGATCGTATCTCAAACGATAATGATCCTACTGGCCACTCTTTCTTTGAATGTGAAGGTGGTCTTCCTGTATTGAAGTCATGTCCAAATTCAGTATTATTTGCTCTTGATGGTGGTACCGTCCTTCGGTTTGCCAATGGTGTTATATTCTCACCATATTTTAAGACTTGTGTGAACACAACTACTGGTTTACCACACGGTAAGTGACCCGGTTGGCAAAAACTTGTTCAAAGTCCACAGTAAAGATGTGAAGTCTTAGGTTTTCTTTCAAACTTGAAAAATTCTGTGGTTTCTAGAAAATTAGTACTCTGGCTCTTAAAACTTAATTTCCGTGCCATTTGTCTAGCAAATCAAAATTTTAGGCTTTTTGTGTTATTCCGTATTTGTGCACAAATTTTACTTTTTTCAAATATTTATGATCATGATTGTATCGTGTTTACTGCGAAATTTGAATAGATTTTTACCCACTGAGTTATGTCTAGCACAGCTTGCTATTGATTGGTTACTTCAATGTGAAGAAACCAATCAAATGCCACAGCGTGAAAGACACGGACTCGTATAACTCCGTTTTGGGACTGTATATTGCCATATATGGTAATACACAGTCCGAATATTGAGTTATACCGGTCCGTATTCTATTAAACTCAATGCTAAGGCAAAAACTTGTTCAAAGTCAGCTGTAAAGACGCTAAAGCAAAGTTGCAAAGGTTGCTCCAGTGCCTTTACTGCGGACTTTGAACAAGTTTTTGCCCACTGGGTATAGGTTGTGTTTGTTGTCGTATATAAACAATACACAGTCCATATACGGA
>JAULBZ010005101.1:0-13818 GCA_032360805.1 Neoturris breviconis | reverse complement strand
CCCCCCCATACATTTAGAGCCCCAAAAAGCCCATACCAAATAGGGTTAAGATGAGAACAATAATCACTGAGAAGTAGGGTTATTGTGAATAGCTTAAATCTATGCTTAAAAGTCACTCCTCCACAGTGATTATTCGTACTTAGGAGTGTTTTTTTAATATATTTTTCAGCTTAAAAGCTGAACACTATACTCAAAAAAACACTCCTTCACAGGTGATGAAGTTATGGCTCAATTACAATCATGCAATCATTCACCATTTCAATATACTTGCTAATGATAAATAATTTTAATAACGAGATCGATGTAATATAGAAATTATTTTAATCCCAGTATAATATAGACCCATAGAAGAATTAAGAATGGTTGCTAATCATGCTCAATTTGCTGTGTGACAACTTATTTGAAATGCTTAACACTTACTTGTCTAATGCTCACAAACTTGAATGTGAGCAGTAAATATTGAGCATGGTTAATCAGAATATTCATCACAGTTAACTGATTTTACAAAACATACACAATGTAAGCTATTAACTGGCTCACAGTTCTCACAACAAATACAACATGGAACTTCTATAAACTATGGTGAGAGAAATACGGTGAGAGAAATACTTAATACTATCAGTGCCTAAAGTAATCACTGTGGAGAAGGGATTTCTGAGCACAACTTCAGGTTTTATAGCCTGAAGCTACATATAAAAAATCACTGCTACACAGTGATTATTTTGCCCTTATCTCGACCGCTGACTATTTATATCCTACAAGTCTTTAAATAACTACCAGAAATTACCTGTGAAGGAGTGTTGTTTAGTACAGTTTTCAGGTGCATTACTGAAAGCTATACTCAAGCAAAGGTACTGTATTGAAAGTAGCCCATCAAACCAAGTGAAAGGTAAACCTAAGCACATAAATATGATTTACATACGAATATGTCCTTCTTAAGATGATAGAGTTTCAGGTCAAATAAACGATTGGAACACACATACAGTTAAAACATTTTAAACGCTATTTTAAGGTCTTTTGGCCCTCTTGTCACATAATAATACCAGTTTATTATTGCTCTAAAATAAATACAATTAAAGGATCAAACACATGATACTAAAAAAATAGATTCAAATTTGGAGATGTTGCCTGCCTACGGTCGTGTATGAGCAAAAAAATGAAAGTTTCTAATAAATGCTTAAATACCTCTCAATCATTGAAGTTTTTCATTCGGCAAATTATATTTGATTAAAGAAATTTTTTAGATCTCAAGGGGGGATTGTACTGCATGTAAGGAAATCACACATGAAAATAGTTACCCAACCGATAAAAACCTGTTCAAAGTCAAAAGTTGTTCTAATGTTATTTTGCAGACTTTGAACAGGTTGTTGACAGCTGGGTATATGCAGGTCAATAATCACTGTAATAACTCTCTTTATTTCTATTAGGAATTTTGCACAAGTTTACGATAATCGGCAACTATGACAACTCAAATAGTGGTTACCACTTTTATTTTCTTTATAATATCCATTCAAATCTGCTATACACGAAGATTGAAATATGTAGATGAGAATGACAGCAAGAATAATAACATTATTGACAAGTATGGCTCTATGCTAAATCCTAAAAAATTGTCCTTTATTAATGACTATAACAGATATAAAGCTTCAAAAGCCAAATTTGAAAGTGCAAATCTACGACAAGCTGTTTCAAAAGTGAAAAATCAGGAGACAACGTTTGTATCAGAAGATGAAGATGAAATAAAGAAAGAATCAATTACCGCATCATTAAAAGTTACCGATAAAATGGCGAATGTCAATCAAAACAAACAGCCTGCTCAGAAAGTAGCTAGTACTACTGAAACAAATGAGGACAGCAAGCACAGATTAGATAATACGGATCTATTTCCAAATGTACACAAAGACGAATACGTTGATCAAAACAAACAGCCTGCTCAGAAAGTAGCTAGTACTACTGAAACAAATGAGGACGGCAAGCACAGATTAGATAATACGGATCTTTTTCCAAATGTACACGAAGACGAAGACGTTGAGAACCAACATGAAAATGAACATGATATTGCATCAAGTGAGATAAAGAAGGTTAACAATGACTACTTCCATGATACAAAACCACAAGCACCACAAGTTGAAAGTGAAATCATGATTGACATAGTAGATAAGCCTGATAAGCAACGAGGAACATTGAAAGATTATATAGATAGAAATAAACAAGAGGAACTCGAAGAGCAAATGCAAGTCCAAAAACTATCAGAATCTAGTTACCCGGATGATCAGTCAAATGAAGATAATGATATTATGGCTCTTAATAGAGATACTTCCGCTAATGATCCAGTATCTGGTGAAATTGAACAAATATCAGATACACCCATAGAGCAACATGAAAACAGAGATCAAGTAGGGGAGAATTTTCAAATAGAAAATGAGGCTGACTACCGTAAACTAGCACAAAGGGATGGTGAATTAGATGAATCGGAAAATGAAGCTATCCAAGAAGGACAAGAACAAGGAGAAAAGATTAATGAAGATATTGCAGGTTTAATTCATGAAGACAATGCTCAAGCAGACCATGAGACACCAGATGGTGAAGTAGAACAGCAGGGATCAGAAACTGAACAAGCTCCCAGTGACAAAATAGTAGATACTATGATAGAAGGTGATGTAAATAATGTCCAAGTGGAAGTAGGGACAAAACCTGACGAAGAAAATAGTGAGCACACAGATGATATAAAAGCAGTCCATGAAAATGGTGCTGGAAAAAGTAATGCTCATAATTTCGAGCAACCAAAATCAGACAACACAGAAACTAATGAAGTAAAAGAAGAGAACACCGGCTTAAAAAAGAAGACAACAACATACAAATATGTACATTCCAACAGCAGCAGCAGCAAGGACACCATAGGAAAACAAGATGACTTGCATAATACTACGAAGATAGAATATCATAACAAACATGATGACAATGATAATGATGGTGATGATGATGACGATGATTATGTACAAAAAGTTTCACAATCTGAAAAAATAAATACTTATACTGACACACAGACAAGTAAAAGTGATGCACAGACTACTGTAAGTACAGAAAATGAAAATAGCAAAATCACCGAGGAAAGAAATCAGCCTGCAAATAATACCACAACTGAAATGAAATATGTAACTGGTGCCGAAAGAGATGGAAATGATAAAAACGAGGATGGAAATGATAATAGTGGGGATGGCATCGCACAACCAGCTTCAAGACCGGAAGTAACAGACACATATATTGGTGGAGACATTGATAACAATATATCAATTGAAATTGCCAAAGAGAAAAACCAAACTGCAAATAATACCTCAACTGATATGAAGTATGAAACTGGTCTGGAAAGAGATGGAAATGATAATAACGAGGATGGAGATGATAATAGTGGAGATGGCATCGCACAACCAGCTTCAAGACCAGAAGTAACAGGCACATATATTGGTGGAGACATTAATAATAATAATATATCTATTGAAAGTGCCAAAGAGAAAAACCAAACTGCAAATAATACTTCAACTAATAAAGAGAACAGCGACATGCATAATAAAGTTAACGATGATGATGATGATGATGATGATGACGATGACAAGAATATTTTAGTTAACACGCATTTTAATGAAGACACTCAAAATGAATACAAACCAATCGCCCAAGAGAATGTAAAATCAACAAGCAACACCACAACTGGCGCTGAACTTAACCAAAACTCTGATCTAAATATCAAGAAACAAGACACTGGTACTGAAAATGAGACTAGCAAAGGGGATGCTGTTGCAATGAAAGAAGAAACTAAAAAAAATGAAACCAAACAAATTGACCAAGTCAATTCAATAAGTATTGATACAACTGACCTAAATTCAAACCTAACTTCTGTTTCAGACAGCACTAAACAAAAAAATGATACTAATACTAATAAAGAAGACAAACAAATTGTCCAAGACAATTCAACCAGCAATAGCATAGATCTTCAGATCTCTGTTCCAGAAAACACAAAACAAAACAATGGCAATGAAACTGATGCTGGTAAAGAGGATGCTGCTGTACTACAAAGTCCCGGATCAGATAAGTTGCATGATAATAACGATGATGATGATGATGATGACGAAGATGAAGACTATTATGCAAATAAAGCGAGCAAAATAAATTCTGAACATCAAGACGATGCATTTATTGTTAATGAAGAATATTCAAACTCTTCTCTGATACATAATAAAACTGGTGCAGACAATACACAAACTAAAATGAATAACAAATCTTTTGAAAAACCTTTAGAATTAGTACAAAACAGCAATGATGATGACGATGACGATGTCACTCCTCCAAAAGAAGATCCAAATAAAAGTCCAGAGAAAAATAATGCAAATGCAAAAAAGCTGAGTTTCAGTCAAACGGTGCAAAATGAAGAAATAGAGCAAATTCAGAAAGTGTTTGAGAAAGCTAAAAAGGAAACAGAAAAAAAACAGCAATTACAAAAGGAACTCGAAGAAAAACAACAACAAAAAGCAAAAGCAATGCAGGAAGAAATGAAAAAGAAGGAAGAGCAGAAGAAGAAAGAGGAAGAAATAGAAGAGAGAAAACAAGAACTACAAGAAAAAGAAACAGAAATAAAAGACAAACAAAAATGGTTAGAAGAAGAAAAGGAAGTGGAAGAAAAGGAGCAGCTTGACAAAGAACAACACTTAACAGAAACCTTAAAGTTATACGATAACAATGAAGGTGACGAAAGTAAATCAGTACACAATAACGAAAATCTCGTTGACGAATTATCTAATGAAGATTCTGAATTATCTAACGAAGCTTCAAAATTAAATCCAACAGCTGGAAATGATAATACAACAGAAAAAGAAGCAAGCACAGTTATGTCAAAACTAGCTGCATTGCTTAAAACAGCAGGCAAAAACGAAAACGCCATAATTAAAGATCAGATAAGCAGTCGTGATAAAAATTTAGATGCCAAAAATAAAAAGTTTCTTACGAATATCAGAGACAAAGTGCAAAAGTTAAAAGCAATACTAAGCTCTACGAATAACAAAGAGACTTTTGGCAATTGGTTGAAAAAACGCTCTTCCAAACACAAAAATTGGCCCAAAAAAGAGATAAAATCATGAACCAATTTTTCAAACCAGTGCAACAGTAGCAATGTAAGTGAAACAAAAATCAAGGTAACTAAAAACAAAACAACCAAGAGACTTAATTTCATTTGAGGTTCAATTACCAGGTGGAGACTAATTTGCCGCCTGTTGGCTGAAAATTAGTATTCCTTCAAAGGGGAATACCGTTGTGAATTCAGAGGCCTGAAGTATCTACAGTTGAAATAAAAGCAGACTTAATCACTATGGAGTGATTTTTGAGCAGCTTCAGGATACAAAGCCTGAAGCTATGTTCACAAATATCTCCTACATTGTGATTATTTAAATGTTATTTCGACTACTGATTATTGTAAATAACAGTGTTTGAAATAAGAGCAAATAAGCACTGTGGAGGAGTAATTTTTGAGTAGTTTCAGGCTTTGTTTGTAACCTGAATTTATGCTCAAATATCACTCCTCCACAGGGATTATTTGCTCTTATTTCAAATAAATATATTGTTAAACTTTACTTATATCTATATCTATATTTTTTACTCCTATTTCGAACACTGATATTTGAGCAGAATAAAGCTATTCTATTGAGCGAGGCAAAGAGAAATTTTAAAATAGAGTTTAAAATAGAGAGCCTCTTACATTTTTAAGCAATGGTGGCATTCCACCAAACATAGACACTCCTCCAACCGGAATCTAGATATAAATTTTATTTCATAGTTTTCTTGATAATACAAGTATCAAATTCAATTAGAAAGAGCAGTCAAACATTTTAAAATCAGTGTTTGAAATAAGAGTAAATAATCACTCCTCCAAAGTGATTATTTGTTCCTATTTCAAACACTGAAAATCAAATTCAAGGTTGTTAACACCAATCTTCACAGATACTAATTACATTGGGAAAGAGTGACGAGAAGAAATATCTGTGTATAGGTATAATTAAGGCCAAATATTTGACAAAATCTGAGAGTAATATATTATAATAATTACTTCTGCTCACCAGTCAATATTATTCTTTGCAAAGCATATAATATAGGAATCAAAAGTAATTGCAAAGAACACTGACAGTGGTCAAAATAAGAGCAAATAATTACTGTGGAGAAGTGGTTTTTGAATATAGCTTCAGGCTAAAATACCTGAAACTATGCTTAAAAATCTCTACTCCGCAGTGATTATTTACTCTTACTTTGATCACTGACTGATTGTCAATGACCTTGCAATTGATTGATTTTTTCAGTGTCCAGTATCCAATGGGCAAAAACTTGTTCAAAGTCTGGAGTAAAGATACTAGAACAAAGTCGTTCGAAATTGCTTTATCATCTTTGCTGCAGACTTTGAACAAGTTTTGCACACTGGGTATAAACAAACCAATTGCAAGAACATTGACTAGAAAGTTATAAATAATTATTTGAGGAAACAAGACGGTGTTTGAAGTAAGAGTAAAATAATCACTTTGGATGTGTGATTTTTGAACATTGTTTTTGCTCTAAAGTCCTTCCACCACAGAGATTATTTGCTATTATTTTGAATACTGTAAGAACCTTTTTTTTGGTCTCCACTTCTTTTGGTTGTGAAGATTTTGTTTCTCCAAATATATCATCATCTTCATCTTCTAACTCTAATGTTCTCTTTCTTGGACTAGTACTTGCTATAACAAAGAATATTACACAAAATATCACATACACAAAATAAACATAAAGGTTCAAGAATCAGGGCTTAAAATAACTGATGATCATCACTGTGAAGAAGATTTTTCAGGATATTATTGCAGCCAAATTGGCTGAAAATATTCTGAAAAATCACTCCTCCACAGTGATGACTGACAGTTATTCTAAGCCCTGAAGAATGAAAACAAACGTTCTTCTTCATGGTTATTCCAGCACACTCTCCATATAACAAAATCTTATAATAATATCATAATAATATCGCTATATAACAGTGATCGAAATAAGAGCAAATATTCACTGTGGAGACGCTATTTTTAAGCATAGCTTCAGGCTTTTTAGCCTGAAGCTATGTTTAACAATCGCTTCATTGCAGTGATTATTTGCTGTTTCGAACATGAACTTGATTTATCTTGTGCATATTCCTTAAGTTATTAAAAGCTCTTATAAGTTCTCCAACACAGGCAAAATAGCTGATAAAAGTTTTCAATTAATGCACATTTATAAATAGTTTTGTTGTAGTAAGGTGTTTTGCTTGACTGGATAAAAAATCAGTAAACATTTTGTTATATACTGTAGGAATCAAGTTCAGTTCATTATAGCAAAAAGTTTGTTATATACTGTTTGTTTATACTAGGGGTTCATTATACAGAGAGCATACTGTAATGTAGAATCATTTAACCCTATTAATACTAGGCTTTTTAGTGGCTCCTCAACACTAGGGCAGATTCCCCCTCCCCCCTGGAGATCTCCGAATTTTTTTTCTTGTGAACTTTTTTTCTTCTTCTTGTTTTAAAACGTTAAGACATAAATATTGTAAAAAAAAAAGAAAAAAAAAAGGTGACCTTCCAAAGGGGCGTGGTCAAGGTGGTCAAGGGGGATAGGGACGGATAGGGACGGATTTTGGGAAATCTTTTTTTTTTGGAAAAGTTATCTAATGGATAAAAACTAAAACTCTGAAAATTTCAGCTCCAGTCAAGAGTTATTATAAGATAAAAATTATAATGTCTAATGCCTAAAAATAGTCTAAAAATAACTGTCAAACATCACCTGTGGAGGAGCGTTTTCAGCTTTGCAGGAGAAAAAACTATACCAAAAACACTCTAGGTGATGTCCAAAAGTTTTTTTAAGGCATGTAATAAGAAACCTACGTTGGACATCAAGATGATCTTTAGTTGAAGTTGAATTAAACATATCATCCTCATCGTCATCGAACAAGCCTTTCACAACAGGTGGTGGCTTTTTGGGTGGTGATTCTGATGCAGGAGAGGTTGGCTTTGATGAGGGTTTACTATCCTAAATAAATAAAAAATATAATATTGTTATTTTATATTTTATTATTAAAAAAAAGTACGTTTAAATGAATAAAGTGGGGTGAAAAATAAGTGAAATATGGACATCTTCCAGTCAATGTAAAGCATCACAATTCGCCTTTGAAAAGCAATTATTCTACACTGATCTTTAAATAATTATTTGAGGAAACTCTCTATTTTTAGTATTATCATATAAAACAGATTTCCAATGCATAAAACATTTCAAAAACATCACACTTTTCACTTGAAAAAGAACAATATATTATTCGATAATATTTATTATCGTTCAAATAATTATTTGAGGAAACTCTCTATTTTCAATTCTTAGTAGATCACACAAACACAACGAAGAGAAGATCCACAATGAGAAAAGAATTCCCCATTAAACACCACCTGTCATATACTGTAAATATGTCAAATATTTCTATTAAGTGCTCCAGTACATTATTTAATTCTTACTTATTGATGGTGGGTGCTTATTCAAGTATGGTACTTATCTGAACATGCATGCTTATTTTAAAGTCAAAAAACAGTAGACACAAGGAATTTTTACAGCAAAACTTTCCTTTCATTTTACAGTTATAGCAACTCCTGATAAATGAAACCCTCCTAGTGCCGGTTTCCACCCCAGAAGAGTTTGGGTGCTTTATTCGAGAGTGGGCATTTATTTCAAAGGTTGGATCATAGGGCGGGTGCTTATTGGAATATGGGTGCTTATGTGGAATTTATTTAACTGCACAACAAAAGAACTAACCTGTTTCTTTGGGGAACCAAACATTGCATCAGAATCTGAGAAAATAAAAAACACAATGATGATAAACACATATTTATTATTCAGTGTTTGAAATAAGAGCAAATAATCACTGTGAAGAAGGGATTATTGAGCATCGCTTCAGGCTTTCTAGCTTGAAGCAATGCTCAAAAATCCCTCCTTCAAAGTGATTATTTATTCTTATTTTCAAATACTGCAATTCCAACAGAATTAGAAGTTTTTAAAATAACAACAAAAGCAGCGGTTGAAACAAGAGCAAATAATCACTGTGGGGGAGTGATTTTTGGGCATAGCTTCAGGCTACAAAGGCTGAAGATCTCTTCTCCACAGTGATTAATTACTTTTATTTCAGCCACTAAAAAAGGTGGTAATAGAAATGAATTAGGAAAGAGTGTTCAAAATAAAAATAATTACTGTGGAAGAGCAATTTTTGGGCATTGCTTTCGGCTTTCTAGCCTAAAGCAATGCTCCAAAATCACTCTTCCACAGTGATTATTTGCTCTTATCTCAAACACTGGGCAATTGAATTGATATTTTTTTTGTAAATGTTCAGAGAAATTTTGAAATGGAATGAGTTTAAATCCAACTCCATTTGGACTGACTGCTTTTTTTGTGGTAAGGAGAAGAGTAGCGTTTTGAATCACACACCTCCAAATATGGATACTGCACCAGCTGGAATTTTCTTTCCACTGCTCGTTGTTCTCTTTCTATGTGATTTTTCAGGTTTCGTATCTATAATTCATAAACAACAACTTAGTGATAAAATAAAATATATGAGTATCCATGTATCTTCCTTGATTGAATTACTTTTTGACAATGAATTTGGGTGTGTAATGCGCATTGGTACTTACCAGACGATTTAAAATTAATGTTTTCAACAAGGTTTCTAATCAATTGAACTTTTAGACATCAATAAAGGAGCTTTGGCATCATTGTTCTTGAGGAAGAGGAAAGCTAATAATCACTGTGGAGGAGTGATTTTTATGCATTGCTTCAGGCTAGCAAGCCCGAAGCTAGCAAGCCCGAAGCAATGCTCAAAAATCCCTCCTCCACAGTGATTATTTGTACTTATTTCAGACACTGTTATTGACATTAACAAAGACAAGACCATCCATGCTTCTTCCTTGATTGAAGAATTTAAAATTGCATTTGGGTGAAGGCTACTGGTATTACAATGTTTCGCTGGGTGCAAAATTAAAAACAACAACACCAGTCCAACACCAGTTAACTAAATTCTTACGCACTGAATGATGTAAAGTTAAAAATAAGAGCTAAAATCTATGTGGAGGTGTGATTATTTAACATAGCTTCAGGCTAGAAAGCATGAAACTATGCTCCAAAATACTCATCCACAGTGATTATTTCTCCTTTTTAAGCATATTCACATGACATGCATATGACAGTTTTTAAATTTTATAATTAACCCAGTGTGCAAAAAATTGTTCAAAGTCTGCAGTGAAGATGCTAGAACGACATCGAATGACATTGTTTTAGCACCTTTATTGCTGACTTTGAACATGTTTTTGTCCACTAAGAAGGGAGCCATGTGTTTGGATAACAAAATAAATTGTTAAATGAAATAGAATTTGGAGTATTAAGGCCGTTTTCTACTTCAGAAAATTTTTCGCTGAACGGAAAATGCGCACACGTAGAAAAAAATTATAGACGTTCCATTGGTAGAAATTAACATCCCACATCGTGTAATGTCAATTTCTACCAATGGAATGTCTATAATTTCTTTCTACGGGTGTGCATTTTTCATTCCGTTTCTGTTCCGCGGAAAGTTTTCAAAAACTTTGAAACGGAAACTTTGCAAAACAGCCTTTAGATTGTTTAGAAAGCTTTTCATTTGTATTGATTCTCACAGCCTGAAGACATTTGAAGTAACATGAATAACATTATACAAACCTTTCACTTGTGGTTCTTCCAATACATCCTCATCTTTCTCTTTACTATCTCCGAAAAGATTGCCCTGGAAGTAAAAACATCAAAATTACTGAAATAACAGTTATCAATTTTGTAACTCAAACCTAAAAATAACTGCCAGACATCACCTGTAAAGTAGTTTTCGCGTATAGTTTTTGATAGTTATATTTAGGATTGCTGCTATGAATAGTCTTGACATCACTGACAAAATAGTAAAACTCTAGTCCCATCTAGCTGAGGGAACAAACTTATAAACTTACATGTTCTTCTTGATCATCAAACAGACTGTTTCCACCACCACCAAACAAACCTCCACTCTTCTTTGCGAATGGTCCATCATCGTCTTCATTAAAGAAATCATCCGTTTTCGGTGGAGCAAACAAATCTTCATCTTCTAAAAAGAAAAAGGAGAATCAGTAAAAAAGCTCTGCCAACGAATTTCCATCAGATTCTATGTATGAGTCTTGCTTCTCTCTATGTTTGCAAAGTGATAAACAAATCATCAAGATACTCTACAGGAGCATCTTTAATGTCCATCAGTACTTAATTAAACATTAACCCTATTAGGCCTAGGGGGAGAAATTTTAGTGCTTTTCCTATAGTTTTTAATTTTTTTTGGTAACTTGCTTAGCAACCAAGTGGTAAAAAAAAAAAGAAAATTCAAAGAAAATTTCTCTATTATTTTTGCTTGAAAAATGTTCTGGCAATTTGTTTTAGCCAAAACATTTTTCACTCAAAGAATATTTTTGGCACCACCTGTTTTGCCTTGATGATGCCATTATTGTGTTGACCTAACTTTCTGGAAAATTTCAACAGTATACACTTTTTTTATAAGAACAACGTTTTTAAGAACATTAGGCTGAAATTTGCCCAAAAGTAAAGAACATGCTAAGAACATTCCAGACTTAAATTCTTAATATGTTTAAGAAAACCAAGGGTAAATAATATGTATGGTTCTTGTATTTTTAAATAAAATGAAAAATTAAAGTATATAGTTGATGTATTTCCTAATCTAATAACATTATTTCTACATCATCGAATGCTAAAGGCATTAATTGTAAATTTTGGACATACAAACATATAATAAGAACATTGATGCTGGATTATTATAACAGTATAAGAACATTGAGGCTTAACCCTATTATATGCTGGGCTTTTTAGGGCTCCTCAAAGCTGGGGGGGTGCGGGTTCTGCCCCCCCCCTCCATAACTTTTGAACGACTAATAGGATTGAGATGAAACGTTATACAGTTATAGTCTATTACAAAAGGATACCAAATGGTACCAAATATTTTTTGCTGAAGTCAGCATTTCTCAGATGACATCATCACAATTAATTTTAAATGGCTCATTTTCTTTAAAAAAACTGTACTTTCTTAGAATTTTGATTAAAAGAGTTCTACAAAAGCTTTTTTCATTCTGTTTGCAGTTCTTTCACATAGTTTCCGGGTTCTTTTAATCTTCAATTCCGAAAAAAATTGGAAAAATCAGAAAAAACGGAATAGTCAAATAACTAAACTTACCAGAATTATTTATTTTGTGATTTTAAATAACTTCACTAAGTTTCGTAACATTAGCATTACTTTAACACAAGTTATGGTAAAATAATGATGGTTGGTGGTTTTAGGTTATGACCCATATCTTTGATCTACTGGAGGTATGATGTTCAAATTTTGTCAGTATGTGTCAAATAGATTTATATTAAAACTAGATAAGTTTCAGCATCATCACTTTCGTGGTTCAAAAGTTATTTAATAGGAGGGGGTGTAGAATCTACCTTATCCCCCTAGTATATAGGGAAATCCAAAATTCATAATTTGAATTCACCACCAATGTAAACCGTAGTTTGGCATAATATAATATGGTTAAGTTACTGTAAAGAACGTTAAATAATACTATTGTAACAAGCTAATGTGCAATATTCTGAACAGTTCAAGATGTTATCAAAACAAACATTGTTTGAAAGAATTTCGGGTTTCCTTTAAGAGAATAATTAAGAACTTCTTAAGAACATTTGAGGCTCAAATCGAAGCAAAAATAAGCGCAACGTGGCTGTCAAGAATTTCATGTTTTCTTAGAAAAAACGAGTGTACAGCATGGTTCCATCAAAAGTTATGGAGGGGGGAGGGGACAGCATAATGTACTACCTTATCTGTGCATGAGTGTTTTTGAGTAGCTTTCAGCTGAAAATTGTTACTCAAAAACACTCCTCCACAGATTATGTCTGAACATTATCTTGAAGTTGGAAATCACATACCTTCCTTTACTTTATGTTTCTTTTGTTTCTTTTTAGTAGCAGAATCACGCCTGTGTTTTGCCTTGCTTTTCGATGAGGTTATACTTTCTGTTTCTGCCTTAATAGAAGCACCACGTTTTGTTTTGCTCTTTGAAGAAGTAATACTCTCAGTTTCTGATCTAATGGAAGCACCACGCTTAGATTTGCTTCTAGATGATTGTCTAGCAGTAATACTTTGAATTTCTTTGTTAGAAGCAATGCTCTGACCATCATCTTGTTGTGTTGATTCTGTATCCCATGTATCACTATCTTCGCTAACAACTGTCTTTTTACGAGGAGGTTTTGATAAACCTAACTTTGAAGCCAGCTCAGCTTGGAAGTTACTCTAAAGAAGAATATTGAGCTTGCCAATTAATAACTTGTCATGCATAAAAAGAATTGAAATTAGTTTTTAGTAAATTTTAGCAAAGACTTTAGATTTAATTTTTATTGGATACAACTTCTATTGTAAACACCTTTTAATTCATCTGGTCTCTACCCTTCTGTCTGTCTGGCTTAGGCGGCCCTACCAGGAAACAAAGCTCCCTCTAGTATAGCTCTCAGGACCATAGACATACATTCTTTGCAACTGCAACTGTGTGTTGAAGAAGCCTGATGCCCAATCAAGGTTTGTATTGTATTTTATAATTAACATTCCAAATACATATTTACCTGTGGCTCCTCCTCTTCTTCCTCCTCACTCTCAGTTTTCATGTCTTCATCTTCACTTTCAGTTTCCACATGTTTCTTCTTTTGTTTTGGTTC
>JAULBZ010005100.1:0-13819 GCA_032360805.1 Neoturris breviconis | reverse complement strand
TCAGAGAAAAGAATTGCTTGTTTTTCCACTTCTTGACATTTTTAGACTCTGAAATTTTCTGAGTATGTTCAGTGTGTCACTTATTCATTTGACATAGAAATTGAAAATTTGACCAAAAAAGGTGATTATGTACCTTTAAGGGGGACATTAAAGAAAGAGGCACGTTTATCATTTTTTTTAGTGTTTTGGGTGGGGCGCTTACTGGAGAGGGCGTTAAAAAGAAACATTGTGTTAATTCAGTTGTTATTTGCTTAATACTAAGCATCGTCTTAAAAATAAAATTTATAGAGAAGAGTGCTGAGTTAACGATCTTAACAAATATGTGATTACCTAGCCTGAGCCCTAGTACGGTACGAATAAACCAATCCATTGCAAGATCGTTAAATCAGTACTCGCCACTGTAAATATTAATTTTGAGACACTCAGTAACGTAACTCACTAACGTAAGTAACCCTGTAGAAGGGTGTTATGCCAACGAGCTTACAATGGATTGGTTTCTTTGTACCGAAGAAACCAATGGTTAAAACAACGCTTTATTTGCAAATAATCTGTGAAGGCGAAGTAAAAGTTAATGACGTTGTACTAGCGTCTTTACTGCGGACTTTGAGCAAGTTTTTGCCTACTGGGTCTCTTGTTGTTATTGACCAACTATCGAAAGAAGATTTTTCGACTTTAAAGCTGAAATTTATATTCAAAAGCAAAACAAAAAACACTCCTCCACAAGTGATATCCGGCAGTTATATTCAGACTTGGTCACACTTACACTGATTATATAATTTTGATCTTGATTCTGAACACACCTATCATAGACAAGAAAAACCTTACTCGCGTGGGGACGCTTAATAACATTTGGAAAATATTCCATCCCCTGCTCTTATTCCATCCATATGCCAACTTAACGCTTAATAGATTTGGAAGAATTTCCACCCACTCTCCCCTCCCCCACCCTCCCGTTTACTTTATATACTGCAGTTTACTGCAGATTTCATTGGATATACTGAATCATTCTAAACAGAAAGCACAATACCTAGCTGGCACACGACTTTGAAACAATGTCGAAACAATGTCAAAACGAATTCGCGACGTAATTCTGACGTTGTTTCGACGTCTTTTGCTCACTATGTATGTACTCATACTAAACAGAAATACCCCCTACCTGCACCCGACGTCTAATTAATGTTAAAAAGACATCGGTTTTGATATCTAGACGCCAAAACGACGTCTTTTCGACGTTGATTAGACGCTGAGTGCTCACTGGCTTTAGGGATTTATTCTAAATAAGATATACGCTAATCCAACCTCGAACCCATTCACATGATCTAAAAGAACGCTAATAGTATATAATTAGCTGCGTAAAAACACCTAACGCTTGCAAGGATTATCCTTCCTTCTCGATATCACCAATATGGACCTCAAACAAGTGGAAATCTGGGACCGAAGTTTATGAAAAACTGAATAATAAGACAGAGATGTTATATTATCAAGCTCGTCCCCAGCCCCTTTTGACTTTTTTTTTATTTTTCTCGGACCTTATAGAAAAGACGTCTTTGAGTGATTACTAGAATTTAACATGATTAGTCAGTCTCCGAATAAAAAATATACTATTCGAAGTATTGGCATTATTAAATTAGTTTTTTGCAAATAACAAACATCGTACTGCTTTGTTTGATGCTGCAAATATCGTTGATCTAGCTATATCTGTTTTTGTCCAAACCTGTCGAACGTTCAAACGTTCATCTCTGTATGGTACGTAGCTAACTGACAGAACCAAACTGGGAATATATACACTCTTTCCGAATGAAAATATTGTTTTCTGAGAAACGCTGTGGAACACCCTTCGTTCCTTAACCGGCACCGTCCGAAAAGAGTTTGGCTCCTTCAGACTAGCTTATTACACGAAATTATCTCGTGATATTAAGGAAATAAACACGACTGCATTTTTTCTTCGTAATTTGACGTTTGAGTCAATTCTTTTTTCTTTTTTGTGCCCTTCTCGCGAAACTTTATAATCGCAAAATCTTTTGAATTGGCCCGTTTACGAAAGTTTATGGTCGCGAAAATTTAAAAATGCCCAAGTTTGTGCTTGTAAATCGCATAATTTTTTTTTGTCACAAATATTTTACGATCAAGTAGTTGGAATTTCCATCCTGGGTTGAAACTTGAAATTTCTTCCGTGCAATAAACCCCTAGAAACAGGAACTAGGTGAATTCATTCGTACGAATTCTAAATGGAGTAATTGCATTGGTTAAAAGTAACGTCACCTGCGCTTTCAATGCAGTGGCTTAATTTACAATTCTTAAGAATTCGTACGAATGAATTCACCTAGTTCCTGTTTTTGGGGGTTTATTGCATGGAAGAAATTTCAAGTTTCAACCCAGGAATGATTTTGAGAAATTCTAGTTCACTTATTCGAAGAAAATAGTCAAGTCCAAACTCTTACCCAGTTCCATTGTTACCATATATTTTCCAAATTTACAAGGTCGTGCCCAATACCTTTTCTCTTTTTAATTTTCCTTAGAAATTTTTGGTCATATCTGCAAAACAAAAGACTATGAACGGTCAATAATAAGCGATATATCGAATAAAAGCACAGTGTAAAAGTCCACTGGATACGGACTCGTACAGGTCCGTGCTTGATGCGAGGTCCTTTGGCTGTTCGATCATAAATTCTTATTACTTTTCTTCAAAAATTCAACATTACCCACTGGACAAAAACTTGCTCAAAGTCCGCACTAAAGACGCTAGAATAACGTCGAGCGTCTTTACCGCAGATTTTGAACAAGTTTTTGTCCTTTTGAGAACTTTTAATTTTGATTTTATTTGACCCTGTAAAAAACAACAAAACGTTCTTGATTAGCCAAATTTCCTATATTTCCTGGTATATTTTCCATTGTTTGGCCATAAAAAAGGCTAAGTAATTGATAATCTGCATTTCATCAGGGTTTTGTTATTCCTTAAACCCAGTGAGCAAAACAAATTGTTCAAAGTCCGCCAGTAAAAACAATAGAACGAAGTTGAAAATATTTGTTTCAGCGTCTTTACTGTAGACTTTGGACAAGTGTGAAAGACTATTGGAACAAATTCTAAAATCTATATCAAGTTCAATATTGGCAATTGCTGACAACACCCTGAAAATTTCAGCATTTATAAATAACAGGAAGTGGGTCAAATAAGCAATTATTTTATTAAAAACTACAAGCAATCAGTCAAAAGGTAAAATTCAAGCAAAAATTCCGAATTTCCAGATAAAAAGCCATAAATTTTCGGTAGCAAACCTAAAGACACAAAAAATGGAATAGAAGAATTTGTTGAGTTTGCAAAAAAAATTAAGTTCCTAAGCTCGAAGTCTTAAGTCTACTCGGATAAACCTCAAGGGACGTCTAGGGGTCATTTTCCGTATTTACGTTTTACTTGTGGCTTGTATTGCTTGTTGAAATTCGTAAAGTGTCTCATAATTTATGCGATCGGTTGTAGCTACAAATTCAGGTAATCGTGCAGAAAAGCGATGAAATTTGGTCAAACAATATGGCTGCCACACAGTCAGCATAAAAAAATACAAAACTTTAATCACTCGTATCTCCTCTAATAGTTGTCTTTAAAGGATGAAATTTTCAGAATGTGTTATTTAATTGGATTTTTAATCATGTTATTGGATTTTTAATCATGTTATTTAATTGGATTTTTGATCAAAATAGGGTGATTATGTGACTTTGACTGGGTTATTCGAATTACGCATAAATACTTTTATCGGTAATGACTTTCTACACACTAGATAATGCTGTTGTTTTTTCTAACAATAAGATTATTTGGGACTTTTATTTATTTTAGATCAAATAAAAATGTAAGCAATTACAAGTAGAAGTGCTATTTGGATCATATGTGGGACAGAATCTCAGAGTTTTTATTTTTGATGTTTCATTTGCTCTCAAAAGTCCGTTTTGAAATTCAAAATAGCTTTCTATGATAAGTCAAAATCTCAGCCTTAACCCTATTCAAAGGGGGGGGGCACAAAATGCCTCCCTCCATAACTTTTAATGGAACCATGCTGTAGTGTTGAAACTTTTCAGAAATTTAGGTCGACCCTAATTAACATTTCAGCAAAATAATTTCTTTGATGACGTTTTTGTTAAAAAACAGGTGGTGAAGAAAAAATATTTTTAGGTGAATTTCTTTTCTCTCAAGCTATACCAAAATGATTTTCAAGCAAAAATGAGAGGAATTTTTTTTTTTGTTGAAAATTATTTTACCAACTGAATATGGAATATAGCTAGGGGAAATTTATCCCTAGCTACCGATTTTTTTTTTAAAAAAAATGATCATAGATGAATTGTAGGAAAAGTCACAAAATTTCTAATCATATAAGCCATCCATTCGAAAGTTATGTAAAAAGGTTTAGCAGGGAGGACACTTTGTGCCCCCACCCCTCGGGCTGAATAGGGTTAATTTGTTGTCAGACACTCTCGATCTCCTTCATCAAAATGGACTTATTCATGTTAAGACTTTCTTTTTCTTCAAAACCTTTCCAGGCAAAACTTTTGCAATGTAGCCTTTGCAAATCATAGCATATGAGCTAGCTAGCATATGAGTAGTTAGTCGTTACCGTTTGAATAATGATGTCCTTGAAAAGTCTGATAAATAAATCTCTATGTTATATAATATTTACCACCGTTACCATGACAAAGAATTTCATGATACGGTTTATATGCCCTTATGATAGTTTATGTGCTTGAATAGGCTGATAAATTAAAGAAACTACAATATTTGGAAAGTTGACACATTCTGCGGTCCCTAACAACCTAGTACTTAGTCCTTTTACCATGACATTTTAAATTCACTTTGTCTTATATATTTATTACCAATATTGTAGCAATCATGAAAAACAATAGTTTAAAAAAATCAACAGTAAATACGTCTTTCCCAGCCGGCAAAAACCTGTTCAAAGTCAGAAAAATAACATTAGAACAACGTTCTATGAACGGTAGCCATATAAAGATGACGTCATAGGGATCTGAAAATCGTACTTCCAGTAGTAGGTTTATTTTTATTTTTAGTCACGTCACTGCTTATACCACTATGATGAATTTAGAGGTATACTGGGCAGCCATGTGATGACGTCATAGTGACGTCATATTGATATTCAGAATATCGTACTTTCCAAAGTTGATTTATCTTCATACTTTGTCACTTGAAAGCTTGTGATGCCTTGAGAAATTCGAAGGCATAATGGTAGCCATATGATTATGACGTCATAGTGACGTCATATGAATGTTTGAAAATCGTACTTCCAAAGTAGGTTAGGTTCACTTGACGGCTTATGTCAAGCAATTGGAAATAATGAAAATTATTTTCATAAACCTTTTTGAAACCATATTTTAAGAAGCGGACATTGTTAAAGCCCAGGGGCTTCTAGTTCTGTTTGACCATGACACGGCGTAAGGCTACTAAATACAAACTTTTATACCTCCGTATTAGGCAATGACATCTCCATAATAGGACTGTGTTATGCCATATATGGCAACGACATCTCCGTACTAGAACTGTGTATTACCATATATGGCAACGACATCTCCGTACTAGAACTGGGTTATACCATATATGGCAATGACATCTTCGTACTAGGACAGTGTATTATCATATATGGCAATACACAGTCCGGATACGGAGTTGTACGAGCCCGTATTTACACTGTGATCCACACGATTGCATATACACAAGGTTAAAGTACTGGAATTCAGTATCCAGTAAAACTCCAAATATAAGTATTTTGTAAGCAAAATTTGTCAGCATTAGGCAAGAGGGTCATTAGATAAAGATGGGATACCGTATTTGCCAAATAGAAGTTAAAAATGCAATCGAGCTATCATGTTTCTAATGTATCTATCATTTATTTGGGTAAATAACATCGATTAGCATTGCACTGCACAAAAGGAAGTTATTGCATTGCAATAGGTTCTGCTTCGAGAAGCCAGCACCTCGTTTTCACGTATTTGTGAATAGATCTATTATAAGTTAATAATTTTATGAAATCGATTAATATCAAAGCTATTATTCATCCCTTGTATATTTCCCAGTGAATACTCGACGATCCGAGGTCGTGTTGACGCTGTTTTCAACTTTTCCGACGTCGTCTGCCGGCATGGTTAATGGTTCGTCTGACAGTTGATTTTCTAGTTGTTTCATATAAGCAATAGCTCTTTGTAATACTCCAAGCTTAGAATACGGTCTTAATTTACCATCGTTTATCTCGTTCGGTATAACACCGTTTAATACACGAAATGTCTCGTTTAACTTTTTGACTCGACCTTTTTGTCGATCGTTTAATCTTAAACGATGACTTTCAAGATATGGATCTGATGAAAATGTTGTATTTATTACTTTATTTTGTTTCTCGTAAAACATCTTGTAACTTTGAGAATGTCGAGTAACTGGAACATATTGAATATTTTCACTACTAGCTGAACCGTTTTCAGATGATTCAGAGTACGAATCATCATTGTTGGGATTACTTTCGATATGATCATTGATTAATTCCTCTTGTTCCCGTGTTTTATATTTCAGAGATATTTGTTTAAATTGTGATTTAGTTACTTGTTCGCCACCCCTTCTACTGGTTATATTACCACTGTTGTCAAGTACATTGTTGGGTATTTCGTGTATTTTATTCCGATTGCTTTTACTTTCTGATGTTTCTAATTTGTAAGGTGTAGAATTGATACTTGGCCAAAATACGTCATTTACAATATATTTCTCTAGTTTAAAGTTACTAGATAACGTAGCAAAATCATTTATTATATGTGGTTTGTCGTGATGTAAATCTTCGTCTGTGTAATATGTTTCACCTTGTAATTTTGCTAATGAGTTAACAAAAGTTGAAGCTAATAATGATGTCCCCATTCTGGATAAATCTTTGTTGTTTTTAATCTAAAATATTAACGAAAAATGTATAAACAAAGGATCGGTAATGAAAGTAGCTCATCAAACCAAGTGAAAGTTAAATCTAAAGACATAAATATGATTTGCATACACACACTGTACAGCTTGTATTGGATTGACTCTTCAATACTTAGGAACCCATTAATTGTAAGTTCGTCGACTTTGTGAATTTTACTTTAGACGCGGTGCAGAATCTTCCTCATTATTGCGAGATCGTTTTTGTATCATCTCAGGACATCGTTCAAATAAAAGGTACGGTATTGAAAGTAGCCCACCAAACCAACTGAAAGTTAAACCTAAGTACATAAATATGATTTGCATACACACATTATATGTCACTGTTTGAAATATGTCTTTATTAAGGTATAAAAAATTAGAACACCATTATCAAAGTAAAATTATGTCTAGTCATTGTAGAGGATAGTAATGACATTTCCTATCAAGGATAAACACCCAAATTTTACTTGGCATTAGGATTTCATGTCCTTATTAAGTTGACAAAGTTTCAGGTCAAATAAACAATTGAAACATCTTTATTATGACATAATTACATTAAATCACTGTAGCCTGAAGCAATGCTCAAAATTCACTCCTCCACAGTGGATATAAATTGGATACACACATTATATATACTTTATAGCAGTATGTATAAACTAAATAATTGTATGATTTAATTAAAGTTTTACAAAATATATTATTATTGGGCTGGATATGAATTGGACACACACATTATACATCATAGTATTATGATATATATACTAAGAATATATAACTTAATTTTAAAAAAATATTATTGTGATGTTATGTTAAATGGGACCATTAAAGATAAGTTTATTAAACATAATAATTAGTTTAACAATGAATAAAAACATGGTATCTATTAGCAGTAATAAAATATTGTAAAGTAAAGGTGGTTGTCATCATCCGTTATTGAAATATAAAAAAATAAAGAATAATGAAATAAAAGATTACATATTTATTAAAACAATTTATTATTTTACTAAAAATATCCCTCTGTTGAATTGTGTATTTTCATTATATTCTAATTTGAATTGGGAGTAATTAGTGTTATAAAATTTTATACTTTTGATAGTAATCACATGTTTTTATGGCCCTGATAAAGTGAATACACATTAATACACATTAATATTTATTTCAAAATTGAAAAAAAAGCTTCCCAAAATCAAAATGAAGACTTCAATTACTAAAAGTTATAAAAAATATCACTATTCCCCAACACACAAAATGCCTGCCAAAAAAGGTTCATGGTCAGAGAATTAAAATGTTAAAAGTCTCCACTTCTCCCTTCTCCCTTATCATTTTAGCATGTTATTTTGGTGAATGTGGTCAAAACCTCATATAATTCAAATTCTCAAAAAAAATTCAAGTCTCCACTTATTATATCATATTCTAGATCATCATGAGATTATAAACGGAGGGTTTATAATCTCATGCTGATCTCGAATGTGATATAATTCCTGACGATAATTGCGAGCTACCAATGTAGAGTAAAGAAAGGAGCATATATAACAGCTTAGGCAGCCTTTACATGGACTCATAAACGAGTTTCTCCCTAAACGATCGGCATAGAAACAGGCTAAACTATTATGTTGAAATATATTGTTGACGTATAAAAAAAAAAAAAAAAGATATATTAAATAATGTGTAATTGCTTTTATAAGACAAAATTACATTAAATCACTGTATAGACGAGGAGTAAAATCTCATATTATAGCCTCAAAACCCACTCCTTGACAGTAGATATAAATTGGATACGTTCATTATACATATTATAAATATATTATTGTGCTGGATACGATTTGGATACACACATTATGCATCATAGCATTATGATACACTAAATAATATAACTTAGTTTAACTTATAAAATAAATTATTGTGCTGTTATGTTCTGTGGGGCCAATAAAGATAAGCATATTAAACATAACTACAGTTTAACATAGAAGAAAAAAATGCAAGCTCGTCCCTAGCCCCTTTTGACTTTTTTTTAATTTTTCTCGGACGTGATCTATTAAATGGTGAAAAAACAGTAATATGTTAAATGGTGGTTCCCATCATCTGTTAAAAATTCTTTGAATGAATAATAAATATCATTATTTTACTAAAAAAAATTGTTTAGAGTACCATAATCAAATTCAAAAAGACACGAGACACGTGACTCTTTTTCAATCTAAAAAATACATTGTTTTCTTGGACATCAGAACGTCAAAACAACGTCTTTTTTACATTAAAAAACTACTCGCACCAGCTGACCAATCGATTGTAAGATCATTGACAATTTTAGCGCAGTGGGCACTTGACGTTTAAACGTCAAAAGGACGTCGTTTTAACTTTTAAATGTTAAAACATCGACATCGATTTGGCGTCGTGTGCCTGTAAGGCAGCCTTTACATGGACCCCTAAATGAGTTTCACCCTAAACGAGCTTGTAATTGATTGGTTTCTTCGATACAAAGAAACCAATCAAATGCAAGACCGTTTAGGGTAAAACTAGTTTAGGGGTCTATGTAAAGGCTGCGACCAATTGTTTGAAAATTTTTATATCCTCGATTAACCATGCCCAGAATAACTCAACAAATACTCTAAAATGATTGACTTCTTACCTGTGAACAACCAATCAAATTTAAGATCTAAACGAATACACATCCCTCTAACTTACTGTGGTTTATAACATACCAAACATTCCTGAATATAGCGCCCCACAATTTTTCCCCCACAACTTTGACCTTGGGCTTATAATCAGGATTTTATGGTGGTATGTTACAGTACTGGTTCTCAGTTAACTGGATTAAGTTCGATTACCATTAGGCGAAAAATTCCGCTCAAAAGCCAGAAGAAGACATTCCACACATCGTGTGATGCTAATTTCTACCAATGGAATATCTTCTTTTGACTTTCGTGCCGAAGTTTCCGCACATTCAAAACCTTTAATTCAGTATTTTCTAACTTCCCTGTTTTTACAATCTTTAAACGAATGATATCTTCTGCAGCGCAATACCAATACCGTGCAACGTATTTTATAAGTTATATCCCTTAGCTATTTCATAATGACAATAGCAAGAGTTAATAATATATCAAATAAACTCGTAATTGATTGGTTGATACGATACAATGAACCAATCAATAAATAGCAAGATGTATTCTGTTAAGTATTAATTGAAAAACAACTGAAGTTTAAAAACAACTCAAGATTGGAGCGGTCGATAAATCTATAATAGACATATGTCCACACCTATTCAATCTTTTTCCTGAGGTTTCTTTAAGAATGATAAAAATTACCTCTTAGTAATCGCCCCTCAACGCAATTTCACTCGTAAACGGATTTTTTTTAAGTCCTTATTCAATTATTGCTCGCTAGTATGGATGTGTCATAATAGAAGCCACAATAGTCGATCGCACAAACATTCCCTTCGTAATGTGTACAACGATAAACGGTCATCCTTTGAAGAGTTTCTTAGAAAAGACGGCTCTGTCTCTATCCATGTTAGAAATATTCAGGTGTTAGTGACTGAATTTTATAAAATCAAACATAATTTGACGCGTCCATGTATTTCGTAAAGCTTTCTGTGATTATGATCACATTGATTTATTCTTTAAACTTTAGTGTGATTATGGCTAAAGAATGTGGTCCAACGCTTACAAAATACATGGACGTGTCAACTTGAATCGTGTCGTTTCTCCTGTTAAAGTCGCATAATCACTCTATTTTGTCAAAATTCTTAAATCTATGTCAAGTTCACTATTGGCAATTGCTAATCACACTCTGAAAATTTTAGTATTCATAAATAACAAGAAGTGGGTCAAATAAGCAATTATTTTAACAAAAACTAACTACAACTCCATGTAATCATGCAGAAAAGCGTTGAAGTTTGGCCAAACAATATGGCGGCCGCACAGTTAGCATAGAAAATACAAAACTTTAATCACTTATATCTCCACTAATAGTTGTTTTTAAAGAATGAAATTTTCAGAATGTGTTACTGACATTACAAGCTTTATTATGTTATTTATTTGGAATTTTGACCAAAATAGGGTGATTATGTGACTTTAAGTTTTGTTGATTGAATAAGCTCCCCCTCGAATAAGCCCCTCCCCCTGCTTGAGGCTCGAAAATTAAATAAGCGCCGGAGCACTTAATCGATGCATTACGGTGAATATGATTTGCATACACACATTATTATACAGTGTTTGAAATATGTCTTTATTAAGATGGTAGAGTTTCAGGTCAAATAAATAATTGGAACACCTTTTTTAAGGTAAAATTATGTCAAGCCACTGTGGAGGAGAGTAATGAAATTTCGATAAACTTTCAGATCAAATAAACAATTGTAACACTTTCATATCATAGCCTGAAGCAATGTTTAAACAACTTCTCCACATAGGATATGAATTGCATGCATACTGTGTATGTATGTTATTCATATCCTCTGTGGATAAGTTATTTTTAAACATTGCATAAAATATCTTTACACATCATCATAGCATTATATACCATGCATCTATGTATAATAAAGAATACTTTTAACTCAAGCTATGGGACTATTACAATTATAAGTAATTACAGCTTAATAAAAACATGGTTTACATTAGCAGTGAACTATATTTACATAACATTTAATAAAAGGTGGTTCTCAACACCTGTTGCTAAAATTAAAAATAAAGATAATAAATATAACAATGCAAGAGAAGAATATATTTCAGTAAATTAATTTAATTTTCTGATATAATAATAAAACGTTTTTTACTTCTAATTTGCAATGGGAATAATTAAATATTAACTGAACATCACATAATAAACCTTTTAGAGTTCCTAAGAGCTTTCATTAGAAAGCACTTAGAAACTATAAAAGTTTTATTATCACTGTAATGTTCACATTAAATATTTATTTCAAAACTGAAGAAGGAAGCTTTCCAAAATCAAAATGGAGACTTCAATTCTTGAAATGTTAAAAATTAGTTTTTATATTTTTTATCATCTCGAAAAGTTGAGGAGAGAGCTTCCACAACATACAACAAAATGGCTGCCAAAAAAGGTTCATGGTCAAAGTCTCATAGGAAAAAAAATCTCTACTTCTCCCTTATCAATTTAGCATGTTATTTGGGTGAATGCGGTCAAAACTTCATAGAATTCTGAATCTCCACTTTTGAAAATCCCTTTTTCTTCGATACTTGGTCCAGAGTAGACAAAATTTTAAAAACATTCCAGACGGTACCATGCCTTTTAGGTCCATTGGCCCGAAAACTCAATTTGGACCCTTTTTGCCCAAAACTTTGGACCGGGTAGACAAAATCGAAAAGATTTTGGCGAGTCCTTCTAGAATATAGCCATAAATGCTGGTACCGAATTTTTAAAATACTAATCCTTCAGGAATATGGTCTATTAAGAAAAGTAGGACGATACTGTCGCCGCCAAGTGATAGCAATAGTCCATCAAACTTTGTTTGGTGGGCTAAAAAACTAGTGTGGATAATCTTAAAGATATCCGTTAGGTATTGGAAAATATACCAGAAAAAGTAAATTTTAAAATAAGAAACTTTAATGACCTAACTTTGACCAAAGATAAACCATTAGACAATGTAAAATGTATAAACCGTTAGATCATGTATTTCACATGTCTGTATTTTATCTGGGATAAAACAATAAACAGGCCTCTGAATTAACGTTGGCATTCCCCTGTAGAGGAACATCTTTGGAGGCTAATCTGCAGCGAACAGAGGTATGCCATCGTGAATTCAGAGACCTGAATGAAGAATATTCAAATGTAATTGTATAGTCATGCATCAATTAAACACCTGGACGCTTATTTAATTTTTCAGACTCAAGGGAGGGGGTGGGGGGGGGGTAGTTATGGAAATGAGAGATGAGGCCATTTTATGCAGTATGAAAAAGATGCAAAAATATAAAGCATTTATATAAAATTTTTGAAAATAATGAACAATAATGAGTCCGAATTTTGTCTTAAATCCTATATGAGGATAGTTACTACGAATGGAGAATGCAAATGATCAAATTTAGACATCTTCTTTGTGACAACACATAATTTAATCCTTAAATTATGAAGAAAACAAAACACACCTCATTCCATGCATAAAGTTCATCATAACATTTTATTGATATACATTTTCTAATACACCTCAGTTGTTCCAGATTGAGCCGGTTGTAAGATATATCACTGGCACCGCAACTATTTTCTTTACACTCTCGTTCAAGTTTTGTAAATCTCCGAGCCTGTAAGAAACGTTTTGTTTATTTTTGTAACTTTATGAATTTATAATAATACTCTAGAACAGAAGGTAATATCAGAGATATTATGGCATTGGAGGTAGCCCGCCAAACCGAGTGAAAGTTAAACCTAGAACATAGATATGAATTGCATACACACACTATACATCATATAGCATTATGTATACAGTAAATAAAAATAGAGAATCATAATGCCCGTTATATAGCCTAGTAAATATAGGAACATATGCTAATGTTTTAAAGAAATCAGGTTTATTTAATTTAAATTAAGACTTGTATTTAGGCTGCTTGTATATAGGCTACAATATACATATATCTATGTACTGTATTACATAATAGATATAGTATACAGCCCAATATCCAGAGGTGTTTTGATAGCGTTGGAACGCTATGGGCGCCCAAAAAAATGTCCCCAAAAAAAAGAAAAAAAAGAAAAAAAAGAAAATAAACAACGAATGACTTCCTACTTTTCTGCTAAACGATATGTCAACAAACAAATAAATAAGCCAACAAACGAATACACTCTTTTTTTTTATAAGCATACTCTTTATAAGCATAATTAGGGTAAAAATCGCAAAAATATTAAGCATAACCTAAGCATAACCATTACCCTAAGAAACAT
>JAULBZ010005099.1:0-13820 GCA_032360805.1 Neoturris breviconis | reverse complement strand
GTATTCTTTATTTTGGTTTATGGATGTAAACATGAAGAAAAAATTATACGTTGTAAAGTGAAAGTTCGAGCCGGAACTTATCACGATCTCAACTCTCTCCGGCCGGAATTCCGGCCCAGGCCGGAAGAGTGGCATGTCTGTTTTCAGGTAAAAATAGGGAAAAATTATCCCTAGCTACTTGCAAATTGTTTTTTCAAAATGATCCTAGATAAATGAAAAGTCCCAAAATTTCTAGTCATATAAGCCATTCGTTCGAAAGTTATGAAAATAATATGAGAGGGTAGCTAAAATAGTTAAAAACACATCTTTAAATTAATTGTTAACACAGGGCCTAAAATAACTGCTAGTTATCACTATGTAGGAAATATTTTTCAGAATTATTTTGCTAAATTGTCTGAAAAATCTCTCCTACAGTGATGACCGACCATTATTTTAAGCCCTGCAAATATATATCATTGTACATATTTATGAGCCATCTTCAGAAGATAGTTTTTAGTTTTGAATTATGAGCTCCTAAATTCAAACCATAAAGTAAAATACAAAGCAACAGTTCTTACATCATTAATGCACAGCTCTCCTTCAATAAATTGTATACCCTTTTGAAGTATATTTAAAAGTGCACCTGGTGGTACTAATGAACTATTTATATTTGATTGTTGTATGTGACTTTCAAGTCCAAATGAAAATGCTGAGTGATGATAACCTGTAACATAAATTTCAACTCATTTGTTAGTACACACAAGCATTTATGCATGAATATTACAAATCATCATCAAGTAATATGTTGTTTCAGACAGAGTTACAACCTGACATACTTACCCACACAAATAGGAATATGTATAAAATGTTCATGTTTTGTTAACAATATAACTTGTGGTGGGAGAGGGGGGGGGGGGGGTTGGAGAGTTTTGAAAATATTTGATTAGCTCGATCGATTAGTACCATTAGCTGAGGTTTTAGGGGGTTCTTGACCCTTTTAGAGAAAAATCTAACTTGTTAGCAACTTCCATAAACTATACATCAAAAAAATGTTTTTTCTAATATCATTTAGAAACCATAACCATTGAGACTGAAAAAATGTGTGAGTAATGTTTCGCCACAGCTGTCGATGCAAAACCTATATATATTGTGTTTGTAGCAAGCTAGCTTTTTATTTAACGTTTATGTCATTGAACACATGATCTTAGATCTCTTTTTACATGCGGACTTTATTATTGGAGTTAGAATGTTTCAAAATAACTAATCTAAGATTTAAATCTTTTTCGATCGACGCCTGTAGGTGAGTATGAATGATGTATAAACTCAAGTACATGTGGAGTAAACATGCTTTATTATCCGATATATCTGATAGTTAGGGATATCAATAATATAATTTTAATTTCTCATATACTTCATAATCATAATCATAGTCCAATACACTATTTGTTTGCAAACAAATACTGAGTTTTTAATAAACCCTTGGTTAATTTCCAAGATTTTAAGATAAATGAGAAAACATGTCACCTGATTCTTGTAGGTAACGATAGACAAGAAAGTTCACTTCATCACTCATAATACTCATGGTGTGAGTTCTGCAGTCTGTTCATTATGATGTAAATATTCCTTTATTCAACAACATCTTATAGCTTTTAATTATATCTAAATAGATGGAGTCATTAGTCTACTGCAGACATTTATTAGAATAACATTCTATGCCTCCCTGTTGCAATATGTATATATATATATATATATTGAAACCCTGGTAAAAACCTCATTCTTATAGGTTCAGACGTGCCACTCACGAAAGCAAGCCAAGTGAACCTTGATCTGGCAGCGACCTGAATGTCTCCATTGACCAGAGTCACTTAACACCTCCTTAGAGGCTAGCCAAAGCTAAACCAGTCGTGCTATACACAGGTATTGCAGGTGGATGTGCAACAATATCTGCAGCAGCTCATTGTAGAGAATTGGATCTTCAATGGTACACGGTAAGATGATGTGTAAATTAATAATATCCCTCGTTAAAACGCGAAGAAATAAATTTAAGAATTTCTTTTGAAAACACGAGACAAATTTTAAATATTAGCTACTTTGTTGAAAAAAACTAGTTCTTACACAAACGCAGGATGAAATTTATATATGAATAACTTAGAATAAAAACATGTTTAATTCGCATTTAAATAAATTCTGCCACTCTCTTCTGTTGGCTGACAACCTCTTCTTTCTCTTCTAATTGATCTTTTAATAATCACACCACCTATTTATTACATCGTTATCAGGGTGTTAGGTAGAGAGCAAAAAATTTCGTCGATGTTCTATATTGGCAAATTGCCTATGCCCCCCTCCTCGCAGGGTAGCGCCATAGGAATTTCATATATTGGCTAAAATGGCCACTCCCGAAAATTTTCAGGGTGTATGTTTTTTTATTAGTATTTTATTATTATTATTATTATTATTATTATTATTTTTTACTCAAATTGGGAAATTGTGATTGGGAAAACAATGTATGACGTTGAATTTTTGGCTGGAGCTTACACTCTGGTTATAGCATGCACAATAGATAGTTATATCGCTGTTAGGGAGCCGTCGCTAATAGATTTTCCTAATTTCTAACAACTTTAGGCCGTTTAGGAGGGAGGGCTAGAAGCCGTTAAATTAAATCGCCTCGTTTCGCAGTTTGCATCTACCTTATTTGTTATTTCGAAAATTTACAGACTAGACCCGTTCAGAACATGCTTTAAATTGATGTTACCATTTAGACTGCAAAGATCTTATGCAATCCAATCGAGTCCGGGTAATACAACAGGTAGTGAATCTAATCGCCGACAGTCGAAGGGAGTTTTGAAGAGAAGTGTGTCTTAATTTTTTTCTCAGGACGTTAAAAGGGGAGGGGTCTAACGACCTAAAGTCGTTAAAAATGGGGAAAATCGATAACCGAAAGGTCCCTTATTTTGTATTCTTTATTTCGGTTAATGAATTAGAAACATACAGTATTTCTCAACTATTTCCAGCCAGAATGGCATGTCTATAAGATCCTAAAAATCTTAACATTTAAATAACAGTATCTCAAGAATGGTAATCTTTCTGATGAAATTGTTTTTAACTACCCTATTTAAAATTTGCCTGGAATTGCTGCTAACTGGAACGAATTAGGTAGCTACCTACATACTACGTCCAGTAAAATGAATACCTATACTGTCGTAGGTTCATTCCGTAGTGGGACATTTGTCCAGATGACTTTGAAGGGTGCTAGCTAGGATTTTTGGGAAGATAACGTTTTCCATCAATTTAAGAAAAAAAATCCGGTAAACTGAACAGACCGCAAAGAATCTTGTAAAGAATCTGGTCTTGGTAAATGGAGCCGTTCATACTTATGTTGCCATGATTAACATCAATTCGACACTAACATAAAAACCTATGCCCCATACTTGTAATGTCGACCCTGGCAAGTTTTCAAATGGTAAAAAGTGGTTTCCGTCATTGCTACTTTATCCGTCACTTTTATGACCAATTCTTTGATCAGGAGGTAAATTAATATATAAAATTGTGGAGAGCATCATGCTCAACTTGACACAACAAAAAAAATCCTAAATCAATATATGTTTTAAATGGGCAGCGATACCACTAATAATTTGCAGCCTGCAGATATTCTATTATTAGAATTGGGTCTGTGTAATCCACTATATTCACATTGCTATGTTCATTAAAAAAATGCAACAAAAGGTGCAACTTTAGGATTTATATGTCAGTGTTTGAAATAATGTATTTATTAAGATGGTAAAGTTTCAGTTTAAATAAACAATTGGAACACCATTATCAAGGTAAAATTATGTCAAGTCACTGTGGAGAAGAGTTGAGAAATTTCATATCCAGGATAAATACCTAAATTTCCCATGGCATTAGGATTTCATGTCCTTAAGTTGATAAAGTTTTAGGTCAAATAAACAATTGAAACACCATTATGAAGACATAAATAATTACATTAAATAACCACGGAGGAGAGCAGTTAAATTTCCTATCATTGACAGAACCACTGATTCACGTTAACCCTAATAGTACTGGGCTTTTTTACCTATAATGGGCTATTTTTTTACCTATAATAGGCTATTTTTTTATCTAAGAAACCACTTTTAATGCGTGTCAGACTATCATGACGTATTTGTTTACTGGCCAAACTGTGGAAATGACAGAACCACAGGCATAATATGAATAAGCACTTAAATGGACAAATCAAAGAAAGATCCAATTCAGTTGCCTAATACAGCCCCTCTGGCCTATAAGTGTTCTCTCCTTCATAAAATATTTTTAATATCTCTTTTCTAAAGAATTCAATATAAAACTCATCTGCGGTGGAGATTCTTACTCTTATGTATATCTTATGTATATTGGCTTCTATAACTTGTACCCAACATGAGATCAAATTAATCAACTGAATTCTCTATGAAGGTTTATGTAGAAAATAAGTCACAGAAAAATGAAAACAAAAAAAATATTTAAATATTTTATTCATTAAAGATTAAACTGATATCTACAATCGTTGACCAGATCCTCTCTCGTAACGCATAATAACGCATAATAGTAAAATCAAACTGATCCCCTTTATTTTCACATTTTCTTTCTGATTTTTTATAGAGACATAAAACCAGTAATGTGTAAAGCTAGAAGAGAGGCTGTAAAGATAGATGTGGATATTTTTAAAAATAAAACTGATAAATAGGCTTGCGAGGTATACTTATAATTAACACACGCATACGAATAGCACACTATTCTAAGACAGCAGTAAACACTGCACAATTTGCAGACAACCAATAAAGTAGCTCATAAATATTGTTTTGGGACAATCGTATGATCTGATTTTGGCCTGAACAGGCAATATATGCACTGAGCAAATCTGACAGAGGAAGGTAGTCTATAAGACTACAAGAAAATATTCACACTATCATAACACGAGATCGAAAAAAGCAACAAAAAGAATAAACGTATCAACGACCGTATTTTTATCTCATCGCTTTTTGCCTACCTGAATAGGGAAATGTTTGTCATTTCTCCAGATACAACAAACAAACTTCTTTTTGATAATATATTACAAAACTTTACTCTCTCACAACAAATGTCAAACCAAAACATTGACCATCAGCTCCACGTACATATGATAATTTAATTCTTTAATGACAGCGCGAATAGTAACGATGTTCAAACAATTTAGAATTTCAATTAATTTATACGGCCCTTGTACATTTGGTACGTTTTATGTCCCCTAAAAGTTGTCTCAGAAATTTAACTTCATTGCTAATCTCTCAGTGAAAGCACTTTGGTTGATTGCGCAATCCGGGTGAGTGTCATTCGTTGCAAGAATTTGTTGCAGAAGGACGAGCGGAAGGAAGGAAGGAGATAAGATCAGCATTTCAAACAATCTCTTCTTTCAACGATATTGAATCATGCGAAAATCATGAAATCAAAAGTACAGTATTGAAAGTAGCCCATCGAACCAACTGAAAGTCAAACCTAAACACATAAATATGATTTGCATACACACATTATACGTCAGTGCTTGAAATAAGTCTCTATTACGATGATAAAGTTTCAACTCAAATAAACATTTGTAACACCTTTTTCAAAGTAAAATTATGTCCGGTGATCGTGCGCTTCGTAACTTTGTTTATTGTGAAATCAATGCCAACTTTGGTGCACGGTGTAAAATATGAATACTGCTAACTCAATTTATGTTTTATCTTACAGTAACCAGTAGAACAATATTACTAGACTGGTGAAGCCTTCAATATATATTATAAAGGTGAGAAATGTTTAACAATAGTAGCAGAAGAGTGAAAACTTTGGTGATGGAGATTAACTGACTAAGAAGTTGTATACTAACAAAGACTAAACTCTATAAAGGCACACACCTGGATGTGTTAATATAGGTGAGAGAGATTAAAATATATCTGTGTTTTTTTACTTGTTGGCATGGAGGTGTGCAAACTGGCTGTTGAAAGTTTGTAAACAATGACGGCAACACAAATGAAGGCCAAAATACAAATAAAAGGTGACTAAATTAGCTTTCTGACGATATGTAATGTTTGTTAAAATTTAGTATGAGTATCCAAATTATTAGCCTAAAGATTTTCCTGTGAAAATATAATTTAAAAAATACTTTTTCACAAAATAAAATGGCCGCATGCACTTTCAGGAAGCATTCCTATCCAAGCACAGTAACAAAAAAGGTAAGAACTATTGGAACCTTCCTACCAAATATATATATAAAATTTGGAAAAAGAAAAAAACGTATAATCACTCCTTTTAAGCAGACATGCCACTGTAGTTTTTCGTTCCGGGCGAAGCGAGCTTGCCTAAAAACATCAGCTGGGGGTCTGGAGGCACGCTACAAGCAAAGCCCCAGAAAAATTTCTGCATCCATAGGGTACTATTTTGAGCTATCTGTAACAAAACCCTGCACAACCGTGGCGAAATAAAACAGACAAAATTAGTTGTTCTACGGACAACAAAGACGGTTTTTTCGGGTCGGAAAAATAAAAAATATATTCTCAGAAAAATAATGAGATTATTTTCATGCACTTTGGTCAGCTCCTTTTCGTGCACTTTGGTCAGCTCCTTTTCTACATGCCTACGTCCAAAGTCCAGACGCACCTAGTGCAACCGACCGATCTGGCGGCAACCTGAATGTATCTATGGACCAGAGTCACCTGACACCTCTTAAGAGGTCAGCCAAAGCTAAACCAGTCGCAATATACACAGGTACTGCGGGTGGATGTGCAACAATGCTGGGTCGGCAATTTAGCAGCAACTCATTGTAAGGAATTGGAGCTTCATTCAAAGAACGACTTACAGATGAGTGTACACATTATGATACTCATACAATTTTGCAGACTGGATAGTATATTCTGAAATCCGTGAAGTGGTAAGATAACTACTGCGTAAATTAATATTTTCTCTCATTAAAATGTTAGAAAATAATGCGATGGTATCCTAAAAAAAATAAAATCCCTGTTTATTAAAGCCCTAACAGTTTCCTAACAAAACAGATAAAAGTGAACATCCAAATACTAATCTAATTCTTTATGCTAGCGATATATATATATATTTTAAAAATATATATTTAACTTTCTGATTATTTTCTCTTGCTTATGAAGAAATATTACAGGCGCCAACTACATTAATAATTCATGTTTATGGAAACTTTAGGCATATACCTATTAAGAGTAGGACTATGCGTTAAGTTATTAATGAATGGCGTAAATTTAAAGACAAATAAAACTAAGTTCTGTAGACCACCTGTTCAAAAATGTCCGCTTTCTTACACCTTTCAAATAATGTTTGTTTTAAAAAACAAAGCAAGATGGTAAAAAAATATTTTAATTGACGATGTAGACGATCATCACACCTAAACTTATACATCCTTTAAAAACATGCACAATAGAAAGTTATGTATTGCTATTATTTTGTATTCTTTAATGTGGTTTATGGATGTAAAAATAAAGAAAAAGTTAGCTATACGTTGTAAAGTGAAAGTTCGAGCTGGAACGTATAACGGCCTCGACTCTCTCCGGTCGAAATTCCAGCTTAGGCCGGAATAATGGCATGTCTGTTTAACAGATATTTTGGCAAGCATAATAAATAAATCGAAAAAACGTGACTATGCTGGATGTCACTGGATGTAAAATGTGCACACTACACAGCACAAACGAAGGGAGTTGATTATGACGGCAGCAGGCTACAAAGTTCAAATTTCAACTCTCCCACCGGCGGAAATATTCATAATGGCTGCTGTGTTTCCAAAATCGTCTATTTGAACGTATACAGTATCATTAATTCTTTTAAAAACATTATCTATCTTTTCCATCTTTTCTTTATCCATCTTTTTCATATATATGACAAAAACGGTGTTTATGTTTTTATCATACTTTATCTTTGTTGCAATTAGCTAGAGAAGGGGTCGCTATGGAACGTCACCCTATATGGAACACTGCAGTGACATCCCTACACGAGTTTACATTTTTTATAGGAAAGTCACTCTATACACATTGTTCCAAATGGGCCATTGCATTTTACATCCAATACCCCCCTGTGGATGACACGGTATTTTAAAAGAAAATTGTTTCGGATTTCCGTTTTTTTAGGAGTTTGTGTTTCGGATATCCAGTTGTTTTATGGTCCTGTATTTCGGATATCCTGCTTCTTCTTCTTGCCATTTAAGTTACGGATATCCTCATCCACGGAGCGAAATTGTTTCGGATATCATGGGTTGTGAGAAATGTTTATTCGGAACTATAGAAATCGATTGAATTGAATTATCACGTTTACGGATATGAGATGGTTTTGTTTGTTTGTATCACGGATTTCCCGACAATAAATTGGGTGAAAGCCATGGATATCCCGGCTGAGCTATGAGAAAGGGTCACGGATTTCATGGAAATTTTGAAAGGCTAGGTACAGATATCTGAATGTCGCCCACATCATGGTCATGGATAAAATCTGCAATGGCCCAATAATGTGGAGTTTTCTCTCCTAGCCCAGAGGCCTTCCCAAGCTTTTCCATATAATAAAGGGCGACCCCTCTCAACCTAGCTAACTTTTTAATATTTATACCTTTATATATCTATACCCTGTTATTTGGTATAACAATACCCAACTGTCCGAGAAATTTATCTCAAAAAGAGAAAAATTGACGTTTTATATTTATATTTTATATATCTACATAAATAGTCACACTAAAACTGTCCATCATCGCGTTACAAAATTATTGCAGAAAATATTGAGTAGGATACAAATAGCTTGACTAGGTAGCTAGATTCCCAGAGTCCAGACTGCCAGAGTCTGAGAGTAATCGGAATCGATTCAATTGAAGAAGAAAAACAGAAAAACGACTGCCGCGGAAAATTCGCCATTATTATTTGGTATAGTTAAATCCTAAGCGATTGTGATTGTCAAAAAATAAGGAAACTGAGAAGGTTGGTATCAAGTAATAAAATCGTTCTTACGTTCATAATGGCCTCTCCATCGCTCTTTTTTCCCTGCTGAAGCTCGTTCGTTAGGGTTAGTGCTATGATAAACAAAATCTAAGTTTATCTTCTCCATTTCCAGCTACACAGGTCTTCAGGGTGAAAAATATTTTCTCCTATACATTATTTTGCCTTGTTGTGTTGTTATTTTATTTGTTGGGTACCGTACTAAGCTGTTATTCATCTTTCAAGACATTCAAGAAATGTGTATCATACGGGACCATTAGTTTTTTTACCACTTTCATATCTTAAATTTTGCAAAATACAGCCTATAGTAAGGGATGCTAAAACTTAGCAGCGTCATTCAAATGCTTATAATTAGAGTAGGATCCTGATCAAGTCGTTCAAGATCAAATATATGTAATTTATATTCGTTTCTAATTTTAGATGGGTCGTGTCATCAGAGGACAGCGTAAAGGTGCTGGAAGTATCTTCACATCTCATACACATAGACGAAAGGGAGCTGCTAAATTGAGAGCACTCGATTATGCTGAACGAAATGGATACATCAAGGGTGTCATCAAAGATATCATCCATGATCCAGGACGAGGAGCACCATTGGCTGTTGTAGTTTTCAGAGATCCATACAAATTTAAGCTAAACAAAGAATTGTTTATTGCAACTGAAGGAATGCACACAGGACAATTTGTTTATTGTGGCAAAAAAGGTTTGTATAAAGGTTCTATTCCACTGTGAAACATTTCTTTCAAGTCACGGCCGTTTCATTTACGGAAATAGCAGAAATGACCTTCCGAATTGAGCACGAAAATTACCAAAATTTTGAATATTTCAAACAGCTACCTTGAACTAAACTTATTCTTCTTCGATGATAAACTGTTCTGAAAGTTGGTATAACACTTTTTGGTTTCTGTTAGGAAACCCTTCTTGTATATGCCTGTAATCTTAAATAAACCCCAGTTTTTAATACAATACCTGGGGGTTTATTCAAGAAAATGCTGTGACAAGAATTTACAGTACTGTTAAAATCAACATTCATGCCTCAAGGGATCAGTCAAAATTTAATAATGACTGCGCTTAGCATCCATTAGACGTTTTGAGGAAGGAGGGGTCAAACCACTGGACGGTCGAAAATATTCCACTGTTCTTGGCAAGGAAGCGCTGGTTTTAAACAAGTATTCGTATATAATATACATAATGTAATACTTTGGAAATATTTTTGGCTCTATTTCTGTCCCGGAAGGCCGCCAGCATTTTACAAAACTTCATTCTCAGGCTAGCTCAGCTAAAAGATCAGTTCACGACCTCGTTTCCGGGAACGATTCGGCCATTTTGTTATGAAATATTCAAATTTTACGACACCGGTTATTCTTCAGGTCCTTCAAGCTTGAAGGAGCTGAAAAAGAACTAGAATAACCGGTGCCGTAAAATGAGAATATTTCATAAAAAATAGCTGAAACGAAGGTGATAGCCCAGGGTTCCCACAGGTCCTGAAAAGTCCTGGAATTTGAAAAGTGTCCTGGAAAGTCCTGGGATTTGTTAATTTTTTGAAAAAGTTCTGGAATTTTACACAATGTTCGGCCCATGAATTTTCTTTTTCGTGTCTTTCATTTCAATGTTTATACATGTGCCAGGTAAACAGTCTTACACTGAGTATGCCTGTCTGGAATGATTGAAGTGTTGTTCAATTAACCAATCTTTACCAGCCCTCAACATTTATGATATTTTAAAACTGTCAGTCTTTATTTTATTAGGGCTTATATATCATATGCGATATTGAAACATGACTTATTATTGCTCTCTGATCATCATTGATCATCATTTAAGAAAAGTCCTGGGATTTACTTCTATTTTTTAAAAAATCCTGGAAAAGTCCCCGGAATTTATGGAGCAAATAACCTGGAAAATCAGAAAAATAGTCCTGGAAAGTCCTGGATTTTCAATTATTTTTTTCTGTGGCAACCCTGTAGCTGTTATGTAATACGAAAAGTATTAAGAATGAACGCTAATGAAGGGGTAAGGTCAACCCTTAGCGTAAGTGTAGTTGGTTTAGAACTTTGACTGACCCCTAACCTCATTCTCACATAATTATATTGTTCTTTCTATTGTAACCTTGCAAAGCTGCCAGATTATTCGAAGGCTTCTGTTAGTCATAACATAATTCAAATTTTCTGAGGAGACTTCTCTCTTCCAATGTTTTAAACTTCAAATGTTTGACCCAAATAGAAGTATTTGATATTAATTTTCTATTTCTATATTAGCTGCTTTACAAATTGGCAATATTCTCCCTGTTGGTACTATGCCTGAAGGAACCATTATTTGCAATGTAGAAGAAAAATCTGGTGATCGTGGTAAATTAGCTAGAGCATCTGGTGATTATGCTACAGTTGTTTCACATAATAAGGACAGTAGAATTACAAGAATAAAATTACCATCTGGTATTAAGAAAGCTGTGCCATCTTTCAATCGTGCTAGTGTTGGTATTGTTGCTGGAGGTGGTCGTATTGATAAACCTTTGTTAAAAGCAGGTCGTGCTTACCACAAATATAAAGTCAAACGTAATAGCTGGCCTAAAGTGCGTGGTGTTGCTATGAATGTAAGTTCGGTTATTTTCTATTATTTTTTTTAAAAAAACTTGACTGCCTTACTTTCAGTTATATTTGCATAGGTTTATGCATATTAGGTGCGGGTGCATTACTAATACTCAGTTATTAATTTAATTTGTTAGAAACTCTCTTTATCTACTTATTATTTCACTTACTGTAAAACAATAATAATAATAAAAAATATTTTAGGGGTGGCCAAGAGATTTTTTGGATGTAGGCCATAAAGGGTCGGGGTGGCAATTTTCGAATTTTAGGTGGGGTTGACCTATATAGGGGGTCGGAGGGGTGTTTTGAAATATTTGTGTTGTCAACGTAACAACATTAATGAGTGCCAAATATTAAAACGGTACGACAATTTTTTTTTTAATTCATTTTTTGAAAAGTTACAACCCCCTGAAGTTAAGTAAAAAAGAAAATAGTTATTATAAAACTAAAATAATAATAACAGGGGTTGGCTTGATGTAAATAGCAAACCCTAATACCGTTTTTTAGATTATTATATGCTGAACACGATAGCGTTGCTTTTTTTTTTGAAAAACGAGAAAGAGTTTTGAGAGAGGAACATTTAATACAAAAAATTCCAAAAAAACAATTCCATATTTGGAAAGTTTGTTATTTTAGCTTACTCACATTCTTAAATTCGACATTTTTCGAAAATAAGAAAGTTCATTTAAATTATCAATTCTGCACCTAATCCCTTAAACCCTCCTCCCTCCCCCAGAATCTCACTTTATATAGACCCACTAAAAAATAGTTACAAACCAATATACAGTAGGCTTATATTGTAAGTTTTATGAAAATCTGTATATGAAAACAAATTAGGCATAGTCACAAAAAGTTAGACAAAAAAAATTGTTTTTTGAATTAACTTGTTCAGCAGCTTCAAAAATCAAAAGCGTATATATATTTGGGGCCCTTTAACCCTATTAATACTCGGCCTTTTAGAGGCTCCTCAATACTGGGGAAGGGGTGGGTTGTTTCAACACCCCTCCATAACTTTTGATATAACCATGCGGTAGTGAAACTTTCCAGAATGTTAGATCAACATATTAACATTTTAGTACGATTGTTATGAAACAACAGTAGGAATAGGGTTAAGGTTTTATGTATTTACCTTGAATGGTAGGTAAATCGTTGTAATATAATTACCTTTTTTCTTGTTTTATTCCAGCCTGTTGAGCATCCTCATGGTGGTGGTAATCATCAACATATTGGTTTCCCTTCGACAGTAAGACGAGATACTTCTGCTGGTCGCAAAGTTGGTCTTATTGCTGCTCGACGTACTGGTAGAATTAGAGGTGCAGGAAAAATCAGAGATACTGATAAAGCTTAAATACTTCTTCGCAAATAAATTAATAACAACAACATTAGTTGCATTTTACATCCTTCCATCAATTGTTGTTTAGACTAGACCACTCGTCATTGCATTCGATTTTGTTGAAATTTAACTCATTTTTAATTTTGCAAAACATTAACCCTCGTGTTATTGGGGTAAAAAAAAAAAACTTTCGGTAATACAGAATAGTAAAAGTCTCCATAGCATAAACGGTTATGGAGATACAGAAAATTCTGATAGGGTTAAGGGAAGTTTTAGTCAAGAAAAAGTTGTTAAAAGGGCATATTTTTCCTTAACCGTTTTTGTTTTACTTTTCAGATCTTAGTCTCAAGTTATTTGCCTGTATATGTTTTTTTATACTTCTCCGAAGGGGGAATTTGTTTAGGAAAGTTTTAGCTACTCTCCGAAGGGAGTGTTTCAGGGGGAAGTTTAAAAACAAGCTGGGTGAGGGTGCATATCTAAAAAGCTGCTATCCGAAGGGAGCGTTTTAGGGGGAAGTTTAAAAACAAGCTGGGTGAGGGTGCATATCTAATTAAGTCTTGCATAGCTAGGCACAAAGATATAATCCAAAACATGGAGTAACTTTATTTTTCAATAAATTAGAGAGCGATCTCGCTTTCAATGCGTACCGGACTGTCAAGAGTTATCTGTGATGAGACTAGCGCTCTCTCCTTAGCGCTAAAGCCAATCGAACTTGAAGAGAATACTAAATAAAATCCCTGCGGTGGAGATTCCTAGTCTTATTCAAACGACAATTGATTTGTGGTTATACAATGCATTGTTCCTATGAATATGATATTTTGTTTCATTCAATTGTTTGCGTATTAATACAGAATATAATACAGTTCAATCCCGTTAACTCGGACCCTGGTTTACTCGGACATTCGCTTAGTCGTACGGATTTCTTGTCTCCCTTGGATTTGA